>CM023458.1:49936946-50072952 GCA_013339765.2 Haemaphysalis longicornis
AAGGTTTAAGCTATCATGGATCCCAGACAGTTCTATGCGAGACAATGCGACCAACGACATAAGCCCCGGATACATGGACTCGACGAGAAAGGGTCGAGTCGACTGGCGGGTTCAGCTACCTCGACCCCTGCAGCGTTTATATAAAACCCGTCCAAAGAATCGAGGTAAAAGGAGCGACGGGGTTCCCAGAAAAGGAGATGCAGTATTTTCACGATTCCAACGCGCACCCTCTTTTGCTAAAAGGTAGCTTTAATATTTGTGTGCGGGTTAAAATCATGCTCAAAGATTTCGGCGCACGATAAAGATCCCCAGGTGGTCAAAATGAATCCGGAGCCCTCCACTACGGCGCGCCTCATCGCCAGCGTTGCGTCGGCGCGTTAAACCATACAATCAATCAATCAAAATCATGCTCAAAACCGGAATAGGCTTTAAAGCGGCTAGCATGCCATGCCGAACGGACATGCACTACAGTACCCCCAAAATCCAATTCAATCTAATAAAAACAATCCCTCAACACCACGTGAGTGAATTTCGGCGCACTATAATTTTTCAATGGCATGCCGCATACCTTGGCCAGCTGTTGTACATTTTTTTGTGCTGCTGCAATTAGCCCATAACGCCTAGAATTATGAAGATCAAGGCACTTGAAATCGCCAACATCTTCAATGTTACCCGCTATAACTTTATTTCCAGCAGCAGCTGGATAAGCAATCTTATGAAGCACAATCATTTTTGGCTTCCACAGCTGCATACGCCAAATAAAATCTCCCTCTTCCAGGAACGTGCACTGTCATGTCTTTTTCATCTGCGCAGTACCGTCAGTGTCATTTTTTTTTTTTTTTCAAATTTTCCTGCGCGAACTTAACCGCGCGTTACGATTTGGGGCACGTTAGAACCGCGCAAATACGGCATTCTGCTCCCCGCGGCCCGCCGACTCATCCCGACGAACGAGCCAACCCACCCCCCGCCTCCGAGTCGACTGGACTCGCCGCGACGGCTCTCCGACCCAACCCGTCCGCTTATACATAGGGGGGGAGTCCAAAAAAACTGTTTATTTCGACTCGACGCGCCCTCGTCGGGTCAATAGAGTTTTAGCAGTCCGTCCGTTCCGTTCGTTACGTTGTTGCCGGGTTCACCGGGACCGGTCTGCGCCTGCGCGTGTTGAAGGGCGAGGAGGCGCGGACATGGCGAAGGCAGGCCTGCGGAACTAATCCCCCTACCGTGGCGAATTCCCAAATGCCCAGACGGGTCCCGGTCAACACGCTAGCTACGTACGCGACGGAACGGACGGACTGCTAAACTCTTTAATGTAAACGGGCTATAAAGACAGAGCTGGCTGCGTGACCGAGCCATCCAGATTTTGCCACCTCGTCCGTGCCCGAGGATTTCTTTTCCTTCGGCCAGCAAACGCTTCCAGCCGAAACACAGGATGAGCTGTCGTGGTACCTGCTGGTACCAATTGACTACTCGCTGTCGTAGATGAAGAACTTCGAGAGGCTGACCGAACTTTTTCTTCAAATACAACACGTCGGCACACTCAAGCGCTTCCGTGGAACGGCTCTTCAACATTGCCAACGAAGTGTTGACGAAAAAAACGGGTTCGTCTGTCTGACTCCAACATCGAGATGCAACTCTGCTGAGTTCAAACAAGAGACTCTACTTAGTTGCGACAATGCATTCGGACATTTCCCCCCCACTAGTCGTTTTTACATTTTTTCATTCATTCTACATTTTTTCTCTTCTACCATATCCTACAGCTTTGTTGTGTACTTAAATTTTTCTGCTTGAACAGCCAAAGAACCTGTCGTCTCTGTACCACGGCACGTGTTTTTTTGTTTTGTTTTTTTATCATTACTTTCTATTTATTTATTGTTTCTTTTCCTTTAGAGTGTCGCACTTTATGTCCGACCATATTCTTTATAGTGTAAATGTTTTTTTACGTACGTGATTAGGCTCCGTGTTATTTCCTGTGCTTTTCCCTTATGCATATTTCTAACCACCGCAACTGATCTGTGCGTCGCGTCCATATACTTGGCTATCTTTGGTTGTTTCCTTTATCAACTATCCTGATTGTGTTCGGCATACTTTGTATTTCTTGAGCGTAGATGCGTGTGTGACTACGCTGTTGGCTGTATGATCCCCAAAGCTTCACTTTTGTAACCCCTTACAAAATTCCCTGCAAAGGAGTCTGTAAGGTATTTTAAATAAACTGTAATATTAAATAAGCATTCATTAAAGGCCTATGTATTGTTCTTTTCGACGCGGTTTCTTATGCAAGACATTTAGTTATACGTTCATGCATGCAACTTTCTATTTGCATATGTGGAGCACAGTAGCCTTCGTGCGCATTTGTAAGACGGAAGTGGGAAGTGTCACATGTGTTGCACCTATAATAGACGAGCACCAAAATCGCAGTTAGACATGTCTAGAGTTTTTGCGGTGCTCCCTGAAAAAAAAAATCGTCTAGGAGTGCTTCTTCGGATTCTTTTTATCTCCAGATAAACTGCTGCCCGCGGTGCTCATATTCCTATAATATACGTAGTTCCATGTGAGTTTTAAATTTCTCACTTAATCTTGCCTCAGGCATCCGACACCATATTTTAAATTAAAAAATGAAATGTCCTTTTAATGCAACGACACGTTCCAATCTTCGAAGTGGAACTGGAACGCGTTCCTATCGCAATAGAGGAACTTGTAACGGGAACTCGTTTCAAAATAGGAAAGGAACCAGGAACGAGCTTTCATTCCAGTTTTAGAGGAACGTGTACAACACTGTTACCTCTCTAGTATACTTACTAAGAAACTATATGGTACGTACTACTGTAGGAAGAAGGGGACAGCGAAGAAGAGAAGGTTGACGTGTTAGCGCGGCAGATTTTGGTTTTTAGGTTCCACTGTCAGCTTAGGTGGTATTCACAAGTCCGTCTGGGCCATTAAATACTGTTTTTCTGCCTTTACTCGTGTAAATATGTCCATAGCACTTATGCACCTATATACACCTGTAAAGAGCATGTACACTTTATACAACACGGCCATGTAATGCAGTAAACTCTCATACACTTATCTACAAACAATACAAAATGGCCATAGTACTGCATACGTGCAGATATACACAGTACCAAGTATAAGCAAGATGCATGCTGTCATATACCCATTAAAAGGAATGCTCATACATACACAGCATGCACCTAGTAATGGTTGCTGAACTTTGTCGTATGGAAGAACTCAATGCAAAAAGGTTTGTACTGGCGTCGTACGTAGATTGCCCCATTGATGCAATTATTTTCACAATTACATGAGTCTTAGATAAGAGGTTAATCGTGTCATTTATTCCATGCCGCTCGGTCGCATAAAGGGAACGTTCAAACAGAACATGACGCACATCTTCGGTTTGATGTCCGCAGGTACAGCAGCCGTCAGCGAATTGAATGCAGTAGTGGAATTACTTGGTGTAGGTGACGTGATACGAATGCGTTGCAAAACGTGTCATACGAAGGACCGAGAAAATATTTACATGGATATGTAACGGATAGGTCCACACTGTTCAATAGCTATACGCGATATTTATATGTCAGATTAGCTTCCCGGGGATGAAATGGCTATAACGCACAATTCACGCACAGTTTTAAGGTCAGTATTGGCTGACGGGAAAGCGTGGTTCCACTTCCTCTCCCTCAATTATTTATCCATGCACGTATCAAGCAAATGTTAATGTATGCACTTGTGTGTGGTACCAATAAACCTCTGATGCATGAGTACCGCCAAGGAAGAGGGGAAAGCCACAACAATGCTCTGTCAAAACGTGCATACGTACAAAACACATATGCGCGGCGAAACGGTTTTGACACATACCATACGTATCCCAGCAGAACATTGCTTAACACTTGGTCGCTTTTAACGCAGTGAACCAAAGAGGGAAGCGACAGGTACAAAATTCAGCAGGGCTTGATAAAACATGAAATCACAAATGCAAATTGGTAAACTCTGACAATCTTAATCTTCGACGTGTGAGAAAAACAGTTTGGCGCGTTTGGCTGCCTCCACCTCTGGCATGCCACCAAAACGTATGTTTTTTGTGAGGTTCAAATTCAATGTGTGTCGCAAGAAGAAAACCAACTAACGCAAAAAAGATGCTACACTTGAGCAGAAAGTACTGCTTTGCGGAGGGTAAATGTTTGCATCAACCTTAATTGCATCCACACCGTCACCCACAATTGATACATGTACAGCTTTCCTAGTTACACGGCGGAAGTAACCGCAGCTACTTTTAACTGGGGTTACCAAACTTAAACCGCGGTTATCGCAAACTGCGGTTTTGTGCTGTTACACGCGAAATTCCAAGTGTGTCGACAGCGGTCACTTGGTTTTGAGCGAAACAAAAATAAATTAACAAACTTTTAACCTCACGATAGGAAACAAAACAGAAGCAGTGTAGACAAAAGGAAATATCGTTAAGACAGTTGCTTCAGAACCAAACGCGACGCACTCGCGCCCGGCGAGGGAAGGGCTTACCCAACAGCGCGCAAGCGGCTTGGTTTTCTCGGGTCGGCTCGGTGTTGGAAACTTTAAGCTTATTACATTTCGGTGGATATTTGATCGCCGCTATCTCTACAACTGTGAATTACAACACATAGTACTATTTTTCACCACGCTAACATCCACTTTCTCGCATGTGGAAGTTCTTTTCCGTGATCAGATTGATTTCGAAGAGCGGCGACTAGCTGTTGCTGCCGTGGTCTGGGCCGGTTCGAGCCTCTTCCAGTGCCGTGTGCGGGCAGGCACGGCCGACGTGCGCGCGGATCGTTTCCGAGTGCTTAAAACGCTTCATGATTGCCTGCTCCATCCATTTTCTTGGCGAACCACGCGCGGAATTTACAAATTTAGCATAGCTTTTGTCGTAGTTGATCGGGCGGATCGGGAAACGAGCCGCTGCTCACGTGCAGTCGCGCTGACTTCGAGAGCGACGCAAAGAACACAAGCACCTCTTGGGGGCAGCTTTGGGGCGCCGGTTATTTGAGTTCCTTCGTCTCCTCCGAACGCCAGGCGAGGAGGAGGCAAAACGTTTATTGAGAAATAATGATAATAAAAAAAAACGGTGGGTGGCCTCCTCAGTTCAGGAGGCCGCGCGCCGCCGCTGCTCGCGTGGCCCGCTGGATCAGTCAGCTGCTCCTGCAGGTCCGAGCTGGTCAACGCGCATTCCCACTGCTCGGGGGTAGGGGAAGGGAGAGGAACACAGGGTGTTGAGAGCACAGGAAGACGAGGTGGGCAGTGGTGGCTGGAACTAGGGAGCCTACATGCCTAGCTGCAACTTGACAGTCCGGGCAGTTGTACTCGAAGCGTGAGGTGGTCTTTTTTTTTTTTTTTTTGCCTCTGCTGATGCGTGCCGCCACTTGCGTCCGAACTGACTTGTGCGATTTTGAACATTGCGGCTGCGGGAAATGCGGTTAGCGTGACTGAACTGAGGTGGCCAAGCTCAGTTTGCGTTAACCATGATGAGCGGGGTAACCGCAGCTTCGTCTGCCGTGTAACGCAGCAAACTGTGGTTTTGTCTAACCGCGGTTTGCTTAACCGCAGTTAACTGTGCCCGTGTAACTAGGGTATACACTTCGCAGTTGCAGAAAAAGATCCTCGGGGAACTTTGCACGCTTACGCGCTTTGAAAGCGAAAGCCTGGTGGTGCGCACCAAAGTCTTTGTCACTGCTACATCGCATTTGCGTCCATTTCTTCGCTTTCGTTTTCTTTATCTTATAACAAGCACACTGCTCACACTTGACACCACAGGTTCCCCAGAATCAGGGTTCTGCGCAGCTGGAATGCCCATATTCTACTCACGTGCCATCACGTTCACGTGTCACGCGGCTCTCACTATTCGAACTTTTGTTCCACCGCTGTCAACGCTCATGCCATGGGACTATGGAGGGCGAGAGTCGATGTTGTTGAATGTGGTGAACGCCCCCAGACTGCGTGGAGGCATTTGGTGCAGAAAGCACAGTGGGCAGTGCACCCGCTGTTCACGGGGCTGATGCAGACTGAGCTCTCATGGAGCTCAAGGTAAAAAAAGCACAGGATATGGGACTCAATTTGCGGGTTGGTACCGGGAAACACTGGAGCCCGCTCCCACCCGCCAATGAGTTGAGGAGAGCTCCGTTTCCATCCCTTTGCCTCTATCTTGTTCACTTCAAACATTTACGCAAATGACACCGTCGCCCTGACGTCAATAACATAAATTTCACCAATGGTCTGCGGCTGTGTTAGAGAGAGAGAGAGAGAGAGAGAGAAGAGAGAGAGAGAGAGAGAGAGAGAGAGAGAACTTTATTTAAGCCCAAACTGGTAGAAGGAAGGAGGTGACAGGAAGGAAGTCACCTGGCCTTCCCCGTTAGATGGCGGCCATGAGCCCGTGGGCCCTAGCGGCATCTTCCGCCAGCTGGACGAGTAGTTGCTGTGAGTCGGGGTGAGAGCTGAGCAAAACGGTCTCCAATTTCTCTTGAGTCCTGATGTTTAATGCTCTAGTAGGTGAGTGAAGTTTCTGTGGGCATGCCCGTATGATGTGTTGTAAGGTGGCTTTGTCTCCACACCGCTTGCATCTGTCGGAATATGTGTATGGGAAATATCGTTTGTAGAGAACGGGGATGGGAAGGTGTTTGACTGTATTCGTCTCCACGCAACCGACTGCCATCTGTTGAGGGAAGAGTGTGGTGCAGGGTACTTGAGGTGGCTCAACCCGCAGTGGTGCGTAATCTCCCTGTACGTTACCAGCCTGTCTCTGCTCCCCATGAACGTAGGCCCGATGTATCCGTCGAGGTCAGCCTGGTTGCCGAAATCTCGGGCTGCCTCGTGAGCCAGTTCATTCCCCGGTAGGGACGAGTGCGCTGGTGTCCATACAAGGCAAACATGCCTAAATCTGTCGCCAATAAACGTCGAAAGGATTTTGGCCGTTGGCAGGGACATTCGTCCCGCCAGGAAGTTTTTTATTGCCGTCTTGGAGTCAGACACAATAATTTTGGCGTCCGTGCTAGCCATTGCGAGCGCAATAGCCGCTTCTTCCGCCACCTCAGGGTGCGTCGTCAGGATTGTGCCCGAGGCCACTGCGTTTCCTTGCTGGTTTACCGCGGCTACGGCCGCAGCCGGTCGGTCGTGATAATCCGCAGCATCCACATAGAGGACATGTGGGTTCCCGCACAGCTGCCGGTGAAGTGCAGATGCGCATTTTTTAGCCTTACTACTTGACTGGTTTACTCTCCCTTAGCAAAAGTTGCTGAGCCTTTGCTCGCACGATCAGGATGGCACGTTTTCTTTTTTTTCTCTCTCTCTAATCAGAAAGCCATGCTCTGTTGTACTCTGTAACCACTGCAATTACTCGACACCGCTGCGTACTTATATTGTTAAATAAAGTTACTGTTACCAAAAAAAAAAAAGTGCGAAGGTAGCGCCGGGGCAACGCAAAAGGCTCCTAGGTATGCTCGGAGTCCCACGTTCAAATCCCATACTAAATAAAATGTGTTTTTTTTTATTTACTCTCTCAGCGGGGGGCATTTTTTGTACCGGAAAATGACAATGACGGTTTTCCACAGATTGGGGCAATTAGGGCTTGTGCGCTAAAATTCGCTGTGGTCCGGGTTGCCAAGTTTCTGCAGCCAGGCATGTTGCAAATGGCGAAGTCCGGAGACAGCGCTGCCTTTGTTACTCGAAGTCTTCAACCGTTGCTTTCTGTATATTCTGCAAGCTTCATAATGTCAACCGGAAATCTTCATTGGCTATACGGGCGGATCCAATGACTCAAAGCACATCTGCCAAATCCTTGCAAGCCACACACACAAAAAAAAAGAACACGTCTCGGAAACATACCTTTCTGCTACAGGGCACGTGAATTGCGAAAGAATGCGTAATTAATGCGCAATTGGAATTTCAGTCAGCGAACTTTCATTTCACAGCTTCCTATTTTCCGCAAATAAATTAGTAGTTTAAAGTCCTATCGCAGCACAATAATTGAATTAGCCCATCCTTGTGGGCACGCCAAAAACATTGAGGACATCATCATCATCATATTATTATTAATAATAATAGTGGCCGTCGTCATAATTCTCATTATCATAATCATCATCAACAACAACAACATCGTCATCTCCCCTTACAGCTGGACAGAGGCATCAGCCGTAGCTACCAACGAACATGGGAAGATGCTTCATTTCATCATTACCAAACAACTAAATATTCAAGAAGCAGAAACTGCTGCCGTCATACTAGCAATCAGATGGGCTGAATTCAAGAATAAGGGCTCAATAATAATCACTGACTCGACTAGGGCCATAAGGAACTTTATCTGCGTTATCGTCCCAAGGAATGCTGAAAGACTTCTTCCAAAAATTCTAAAACAGAACCACACACTTGTCTGGACTCCCGCCCATCAGGGGCTAGAGGGTAACGAGGCGGCCGATTCTCTTGCGAGGGCTACCATACACCGCAGAGACCCGGAACATTCGTACGCCCTCCCTGCTTACTGTCAAGGCACAGACAAATTAATATCCTATAGGCTTCACCGAAGATCAATGCCTACGCCATACTCAAGCCTAACTGCTGAAGAAGCGAGAAATCTTAGAAAAATACAGACGAACACCTACTTTCATAAGTCTAGACTATCACTTATGTTCCCAGCAAAGTATTATGAGGACTGTAAGCAATGTCACCAGAAGGCCGATTTATTCCATACAGTCTGAAATTGCCCAATTACTTGGGACAAAAATAGGCACCAAACCTCATTAGAGTCCTGGGAGGAAGCCCCGTCCAGCTCGGACCCTGCAAAGCAGCTTCCGCTGCTTAGTAGGGCCAGGGATGGCCAAATAGCATCTGGGGTCCTGGAACTTGGATCCCACCCTTGATCTCTCCCCCTTTTCCCTCACCCCTTTTCACAAAATAAAGTTCACTACTACTACTACTATAGTAATGCATTGACAAACGTCAAATGGCGGTAATACAGGAGATGAAGCTCTGGAAGATCTTCATCTCCTATCTTTATTTTTCTTTCGAATATCTTTTCTTTCGAAACTATCTTTATTTTTCTTTCGAAACAACGCGCTTGGCTTTTCGCGGGTCCGGTGTGGCCGACTCTTTGCAGAAAACAATGGGATTCTTGGAGTACCGATAGGTCTACTGGGGCAATTTGATGAAGTTATAACAGAACACGGACGGTCAACCGACCCGTGGACGTCCACTGTTGCAAAACGAATATTCAGATGCAACAAACAAACAAACAAACAAACAAAAAGGATGCATGCACTCAAAGACAAGCAAGGCAACGTCATCACAAATAGGGATAAAACAGTTATAATAGCCGAGAGATCTGTACAGTAGCCGCGACCTCCAGGATAATACCGAACGGGGAAGCAGTTCAATTGAGGTAGACATCCCACTAGTAACGACACAAGAAGTATAGAAGGCTTTGAAAGAAATGAAAGGGGTAAAGCACCTGGTGAAGATCAAATACCGGCAGATCTCTTGAAGGGTGGCGGGCAAATTGTGCTAGAAATTGCCATCTCCGCTAACGTGAAATCTGGGGAAAGGAAGCATGCAGTGTATAAGTTTATTCTTGTCGCGTTAGAGTTGTTGCCAACGGATATGAAACTGTTGGGGCGTACAGGTATACAACTTTTCTGTAGAAGTCTCTTGTTTTCGAAGCACGGGGCTCTCTAGCGCGAGGCGTAAACGAATGTCCCGGTGTTTCTTTAGTACGCGTTACGAAGCGCTCCAGCGCGAGGCGTAAACGAGTTTCCCGGTGTTTTAGTAGTGCCCACATGAGACGACGATTACGGCGACGACAGGAGACGACAACAGCCCCAGACCCTATGGGGATTCGCCCTTAAAATAGGATAGTTAACGGCGGACGTGTTCACGCACATCTTAGAAAGGTTGAAAGCTGCGAAGTATACTCTTAAACTCACCACCGAGATCAGGCACGTGGTGAAAATATCATTTGGTTCGCTTCTTGGACACAAGTGGCGAAAAGTCGTCACCCAAAAAGATTTCATTAGCTTTAATTCAGTCTGTGAATCAGTGGGTAAAACCTCACTAACGATATTTTGTGTGACTGAACGAGCACGAAATTGTGTTTGACGACTGTCTAGGTCAAGGTTATGACAACGGCGAGAACTTCAAAGGGAAAAGGAAAGGTCTAACCCGCCGCGGTGGCTCAGTGGCTAAGGCGTTGCGCTACTGAGCACGAGGTCGCGGGTTCGATTCCCGGCCGCGGCGGCCGCTTTTCTGATGGAGGCGAAAAGCAAAACGCCCGTGTGTACGAGATTTCGGCGCACGTTAAAGATCCCCAGGTGGTCAAAATGAATCAGGAGCCCTCCACTACGGCGCGCCTCATCGCCTGCTCTGCGTCGGTGCGTTAAACCCTACAATCAATCAAACGGAAAGGTCTGCACGCAAGAATAATTGCGAAAAATTCCAAAGCATTTTTTGTTGCCTGTATACGCGCCAGTCACTCAATCTCATGGTAGGGGATGCAGCAGCGTTTTCAACGCAACCCGCCATTCTGTCTGTCGTACTCCAGGTGATTCATGCTTTGTTTTCTACCTCTGTTTGATCACTGCAAGGCTCTGACAAATAGCATCTAAGGCTTACCCTGTAGCCGCTTTATGATACCCGCTGGAAATGTAAAGTCAACAGCCTGAAACCGGCTCGCTATCCGACGGCTGAATTTCTTGACTCCGTTCTTGCTTTGACCCATTCACAGCAGTCGGATCCTGGCACCAGAAATGAAGCGAAACATCTTGCATGCCAGCTGACTCCATCTGTTTTATATTATTTTTCAAGGTCACGCCGTGAGCAAGAACATGGGAAGCGAAACAAGCGATATTGTTACAACAATAAAGTTCCTTCAAGCATGCAGTGAGGGCATCATCATCATCGTCGTCGTCGTCGTAATTCTCATCATCATCATCATCGTCGTCATGGTTGTCATATTGCTTCTGTAAATGTGAATTGGTATTTTTTCACAATACATATCTAGATTGGAGTTATTCGCTGCGAATCCCGGATTACACACACATTTTTATGGCAGATTTTTTAGCAATAGCTCTCGCTCTATCCAAAGTACCGCAGCATGTATCAGAAATCATCATATTACCCGATTCGATGGCAGTTATATCGGCATTAACTTCCTCTTCCGCCTTCTCATTGTATTGCACACTATTGTTTTTAGATGCGAAGTGTCTCATGCTCGGGCTGTGTCCCTCCCTCCCTCGTTGTCGTTGCCCGCCGTCCGCACTCTACTGCGCATGCGCGTCTCTTCAGCCCGGTCAGCGTTTGGGCTGACGTCAGCGCAGTCCACTATAGAAAGAAATAGTTAGGCGGCGCCCGGTTTCGATCCCACGACTCCCTGGCCGCAACGGGAGCTACGTGGCGCTCTTCCCACTGCGCTACAAACCGAGACGGGAGCGTGTGCTACGAACGCGCCTTATGTCCTTCACTCATTCAAACTACGTCAAGAAGCTACTGATACAACGAAGGCACGCGAAGCTGAAACGTCAACAAAAACGACGAACTGACAACTAATGGGAACTTCAGTCGACCCCATGGCTGCTTCGCATACTAATCAGGGTTCCCCTACGGGAAGATGGTGCAATTTTTTTTATTACCAGGCACGTGAAGGAGGGACGCTTGTCTTGGGTCCCTGGCCATGCGGACATCACGGGCAACGAGCTAGCGGACCATTTAGCGAGTCTCGCTGTCACAGCTCACGTTCAATTCGGCATACCTAACCTGGCTTTTTTGCATCTTCAGATTACGACGTTTACTGGCATTTAGACGCTACTCGTTCAGACTCACTTTTATCATTTGAAGAGTATCAACATTTAAAGTTCGGGTGGAATGTTCATTTTTGTGCTTCTCGGCAATGCGAAGTGACCTTCACCGAGCTGCGCCGCGCTGCAGGATTACAAGGCTTAATTTCTATCTGTTCAGATCAGGGCATTCACCTACAGAACTATGTGTGGGGTGCCAGGTCCCTGAAACAATCGAACATTTTTTTATCGACTGCCGCCGTTTCTCAACAGCTAGACAACTGCTTTTGAAGGGCCCAATTGAGCGTTTGGGGCTGACTTTTTCGATTCCACTTATATTATCTATTGGCGCACCAAATTTGGAGTTTGCAAAAAGGGATATATTTAATTGCATTCAAAATTTTCTTTCTGCTTCAGGTCGTTTGAATTGCTGAAGGGTGCTAATTAATGGGTAATTCGGGTTTTATTCATAACTAGGTTTCCTTTCACGGCCTCTTCCCGGAAATAACTTGGTATTTTGAGGTCATCACGTATTTCAACAACCGATTTAGCCATGGCCAATCCCCCCGTACGTCCCAGAATCTTTGAGGACGTCATCATCATCATCATCATAGGAAACTGCGCCGCAACTGACTGCGAAGGCTCTTGCTGACAGCAGGGCTGCAGACCGTGATTATGATGATGATGATAATAACTTTATTTTGCCCAAAACTGGGTGAAAGGAGAAAGGGGAAGTGGGAGCCTTCCTGAATTCCTCCCCCTCAGATGGCGGCCTGCAGCCCTTCGGCGCGAGCGGCATCTTCGGCCAGTTGGACGACCTTAACTTGTATTTCGGGGTCGGAGCTAAGCAAACAGGTCTCCCACTGCTCCGCATTGGGGATTCGTAAGCATGCTCGTATAGTTCGCGGCTGAGCATCACAAGCCCAAATCATGTGAGTAAGTGTGGCTCGCTGGGTGCACCACCTGCATTGGTCTTTATAAAGGTCGGGATAAATGTGGCTCAGTACTGCAGGATTGGGGAAGGCATTAGCCTGCAGCTGACGCCAGGCTACAGATCGACGTCTGTTGAGGGTGGGATGCGCTGCGGGATATTTCTGGCGCTCCATGCGATAGTGCTGAGCGATGTCCCGGTAGGTCACCGGCCTGTCCCTAGCCCCCTGGTCCGAGCCAGCACGTCGGCAGGGCAATCCCGGGAGCTGAAACCTCGGGGTGCCTCGTGTGCTAGCTCGTTGCCTGGGAGAGATGCATGGGCCGGTGTCCAGATTATTTGCACGTTGCGCATACCAGTGGCTTCGACGGAGCGTAAGATGCGTATAGATCCTGCCAATTTCGTAATTCCGGAGAGCTGTTTTAGATTCGCTCACTATGGTTTTAGCCATTGTTCTTTTTTTGCGAGAGTTTGCCTTACGGCATAACAGTTATATATACAATTCCGGCGACGGCAAGCGCAATAGCGGCCTCTTCTCCTTCCTCAGCGTAATTGCTGTAAATAGAGGCGGATGCCAGAGAGTTGCCTTTAGCATCTATTGCCGCGATGGCCATGGCGCGCGTAGGGTGGTAATCAGCGGCGTCAACATAGCATTACATCAGGGTCATCTCTGAAACGCTGGTGCAGGGCAGACGCTCGGGAATGACGGCGATCTTGGTGGTGTACCGGGTGCATGTTTCTGGGTATGGGGGAGACGTAGATGGCCTTTGAATGTGAGAAGGTAACGAAGTCTTGGTTCCGTGTTGGCTGGCGTACGGAATGCCTAGTTTCTGGAGACTCTCCGCACAATATGTCATGCTCCAATTACAACATCAGATCATTAACCCCGAGTCATGCCCAGCAGGAGACACTAGAGCCATCGTGGCACTCGACTTGACTAAAGCTTTTGATCACGTCCGGCACGATGCTGCAGACCGTGTCATGAAACCACCCCCCCCCCCCCCCCCACAACTGCTTCGGAAAAAGTGCCAGTCCACAGTTTATGAAGTAGTATCGGGGCAGTAAATTAATTCGTTGTATCCGATACTTGTTGCAACAGTGGCGGTAAAAATCGGCTCTAACAAATCAGAAATCTGGCTCGCACAAAAATCCTAGGTACAAAAAACCGCATTAATATAGGCCTCAAGCCCACTGTAAGCGAGGTAAGCTTTGCCTGTCGCCTTGTGGCATTTCAAACAAAATGGACCCGAACACCAGAACGTGAAAATAAGAGAATGCGCTTTTACGAATGCGTTAATCTGCATTTGCAATCCAAATGCACTTTTGCGCCGGATGACCGAAATTTCCGCAGATTTTACAAACGGCTATAAAAACGGTAGTGTTATGTTCTAATTTTTCATTTTGCTTTTTTTTTTAATGCTAGCTTTGGAGTTTTCTAGCCTCATGCGAGCGAAACATTTCTTTTTTACAGCCGATATCACGCGTGGCTCTCGCGGTTTCGGTTTCGTCATTGAAAGAGTAAGTCACTGATGAAATGAACCGTGAACAACCAAATATCGTATTAAGTTCGCTATAGCCGATAATGAGCTATTTCCGTGCTCGTTATAACAAATTCAACTGTTGCAAGACGTAGTTCGGGATGTGGAACGAAATTCAATCGAGAGTTTATTTATTTATTTGTACATACTGCAGGCGCCAACCGGGCCCTTGCAGGAGTGGATACATAGATAACATGAAACGCAATAACGCTCCACAAAAAGAAAAGAAAAAAAGTATTGATACACATAGGATACTTCGTGATTCACATGCATACATTTTTGGGGGAAAAAATCAATCTCTTCTAGACAGTTGACAAAAGATTCCAGCGTAGAACAATTCGCAGCATTAACCGGCAACTGATTCCAAAAACAAATGGCCATTGGGAGTAAAGAATACTTATGTGTATTGACACGACTTGCAGGCTGAAAATGACCTTGTTATGGTTTGTCCTGAGTGAGTGTTTAAATGGGTCCTGTAAGTACAGAGTGCGCGGTATCTTAAAGTGACCGTGATAGAGTAAGTATAGGAACTTTAACCTAGAATTATTCTTCGTTTGGAAGGTGGCTGAAGATTTGCTCTATTAATTAGTTTGGTGACGCTTGAATTCAGCGAATAATTAGAGTAGATGAACCGTGCAGCTAATTTCTAAATTCGTTCAATTTCCTCGATTAGGTGTTGTTTCACATGGTCGGCACTTTAACAAAGGCAAGTTAAGGTGCCCCATGGTTCACCTGCAGGGATTTTTATATGGTGCCCTGCGCATGATGTCCTGCAGGGATTTTCATGCTTTGAAGGCCTGTCCCGCACCACCAACAACGCATACATTCTCGGGCGATTTGTGAACTTAGACTGCGCAGTTCATCCTTCGTTTTGTTTGGCTTAATTTTTAATTGTTCCCCCCACTATAGGAACCACGCGCATACATTGTGACACCCTCCTGGTATATTTGTCTTTCTACAATCATACCGTCCTTTCTCACATTTCCCCATACCTTTTTACCCATTGTATTCATGCACCTACCACCTCCACCCACTCCCCTTACTTGAGCAGTACGTGGAGTCTGCGCTGACCAGTTCGACGTCAAAGCCCCAACTCGTCCTCCTGCAATGAGCCTTGGACGTGGCGCAGGCGGGGCGGTTTCCTGAACACAGGAGCAGTGCCGGATAAGGAAGCTTTGGGGCCCGGGGCTTCTGCGTCTTTTTGGCCATGATGATGATGATGATGATGATGATTCCGCTTTATTATGCGGAAATTTTCGAAGCCCATGTTATGCTCCCTGATCAGCGATAAATTATACATAATTTTACGTTTCCGGAAACTATAATTTCTTGGCTTGATGTCTAGTATTATATAACGGATTTTATCAGGCGTGAAAGTTAGTATGGTTTGATTGCTGGTCCATCACAGATTCACAATTAATCGAAGCACCGCGTCGGCCTGCAGACGCCATGGTACAGAAGAGTATTTTCTCACAAGAAGAATATTTTTTTAGCCTGTAAGGTTTTAGTTTTATTGTAAAGTTCTGCACCTGCATGTATGCGAGGGCTCAAAGTCCGCACAGGCAGCTGCCACTCACAGGACATCTGCCAAACACTTAGCCGCCACGGCTTACGGGCCGAAATCCTGTAGGTTACCCGCGCAGACGAGAAAGCACGCGGCGGTTAGAACACGCGCCGCCTTTGAAGGAGGTTAGGGGAGGGTGGGGCAGGTGGGGCTCAGACGTTTCGCGCAACGGAACCTTCATATCGCAGCACGATTAGCACAAAGACGATAAACAGAAAAATGTCGCTTTTTGGGCTGGGGAGCGGTCCGCTTCGTGCGTGCACATGGGCTTGCGCATGACCGTCGAACTTTTAGCGGCGATGAACTGCGGTTGTGCAGCTGTGATGGTCTTGCTAGTCGGCAAGCCGTTACACATTAACGAATCCCCTTTGGGTTGGAGAGCGACAGGTGAGCACGGGAGATGGCATCAGACAGCAGTTTAATAATGATAGAATGTCTCTGCTCACCCCCGCGCTGCTGCTCCCGTCGGTGCCGCGCAACAGTTTCAGCAGTCAGTAGTTCGTTGTCGATCGGTCGGGTCGTTGTTCAGTCGTAACTCGCAGTGGAAACACGCTGAAGCCCCTCGTCTAGATTCGGGGTCTACGACGTAGGCGAGTATGGGTGGACCTCTCGTTTTCGAGTCCTCAACACGTCTGCCGCGTACACTGCTTTCCCGCGCTCCTTCGTGGGATCCTCTCCTCCTGCCGCCGCGCCCAAGCGGGACCAGATCTTCGGGACGCACTTTGGTCCGCGCCGTCCGCCGGCTCATCCCAAAGCGAAAAGCGCCCACGGGGATAAACAGCTAACCGTCCCCGAGTCGCGACGGAGGCCCGTTTCAAGGCGGCATCGAAGGGGCCTCACGCAGGATGCGTTTTTAAGTGGACACAGCTTTCGTCATGCCGAAAGGAAACATATGTCGTTGTTACTCCCCCCCGTGTGACAGGGCGTTGCGCTCCTGAGCACGAGGTCGCGGGTTCGATTCCCGGTCGCGGCGGCCGCTTTTCTGATGGAGGCGAAAAGCAAAAACGGGTGTGTGTACGAAATTTCGGCGCACGTTAAAGATCCCCAGGTGGTCAAAATTAATCCGGAGCCCTCCACTACGGCGCGCCTCATCGCCTGCGTTGCGTCGGCGCGTTAAACCCCACAATCAATCAATCAATCAATCGAGTCCACGATTGCAGCCGATTTGCTTCTTCTTCGCGGCCGTAACGACCTTTATTTTATCATTGTTGCTAGCGGTGTTGCCTTCCTTCACTGTTTTGGAAGTGATTATCATTGGACATCACCTTGGAGGGGCGTATATGCTGGGACGTGTCTTTCTCGTTCCGAGCAAGTGTTGCCACGATTGGGGGGGGGGGGGGGGGGAGGGGGGGGGGCTAATCTTGGCCAATTTTTTTTTAATACTGGGCATGTTTAGCTTGTCAAACGTGCGCCTGAGGCGCTGGGCTGTCGTCGCGAGGCGCGCACGCACGAGCGCTCGGTATTTTCTTGGTTTTGTTAACTGCCCGGCGGTCGCCGCGATGCCCGCGCTCACGAGCGCGCGCTGGGCAATTTCTTCGTATTTTTAACTGCTGTCACGAAAAATTGCGATTTGCTAAAGAGCATCGCTCTTAATATTTCATGTCCTTTCTATCTCCAATGCGGCATCAGGCTTGTCGATTTCTGGCAACCTGCTCCTTGCAATTAACGTTTTTCCTTGCGGTCACGAAGAAGAAAAACAAAACGTTGGAAACGATGTCATTGATCATCAGGTACCACGTCAAGCCTGCTTTAAGTCGGTTGAAGCAGTGAGGGATATTGGGGCAATTAATCATTTGGACTTTTTCACGGAGTACATTCCAAGGAGGTCCGCACGTCGGCGAACAACATCATTTCATTGAAACAGGTGGCTAAGACGTAGGCGGGAAAGGTGAGGGGTGAGGGCATACCACGGCGGGAGGTTGTGTTGGTTGACGGCGATCATTATTTTGACAACACTGCACGTGAGAATGCGGTTGCGCTGACGCCGGCAGTTTCTCGCCGACGGAGGCAACGCACTACGCGCTCAGCAAAAGAAGATAAAAGAATGTAGACGATAACAAGATGAAGGAATAATCCGCACTGTGCGGAAAAACAGGACCAGGAAGCGAGAGGGAATGCCCGCAAAACAGCGGGTGAACCAAAAATTTACATGCGCGCAGGAGCGCGCGCAACCGCCAAAGTTTGAGCTCGGACAGGACGGTGGCGCCATCTATCCCCGATTCGAAGAACTAGAATCGTCGCCCTATGGGAACCGCAGCACGAAAAGGCACGAAAAGGGCTGTAGGTTCCAGCCGCATGCGCTTCTTGCCCAAACAGCGAGGGGATTGAGCGATTGAGGACTCGCAAGAAACGAGCCGAACCTTCTCCAGACACCGCCGCTGCTACTGGTATGGCCGCGTTATTGTTACTGCGTGTTTACCCCCGCCGTAGCGTGTGAATTTTTGTTGTATTTTGGCGACGCCAGCCGCGTTTACTGAGGCGGTTGGTAAACGTGCAAGGTCACGTCGCGCAGCGGCCTTGCGGCTGGTGATTTTGGCGCGGGGATGGACGTCGCTCGAGGTTTTTCCGCCCTGTGTAACAGCGGCGCGCCACGCCGGTCGGCAATGATATGCTAGCGTTGGCGCCGCGTGGGGCTTGCTTCCCGCGCGCGCGCAGCTGGGCAGAGCCGGTTTTTTCTGGTTTGTTGCCTCCTCCGCTCTCGGAACGTCTGGACGCGCTTGGATAGAAGCACGGTGTCTTGGTTTCTTGTAAGAATCTTTGTAAAGCGGCACAGAGCACGTTCCCCAGCTCCGTTGTGGTAGCATTATGTGGAACTGCACACTTGTAGAAGACAGGTCAGCTATGACCAATCGAGACTATACGGCTAGCTAGGTCTTACTGACCAGTAGCCGTGACGCAAATATGAAATACGCGAGTAAGCTGTGCAGGCTATTTTGGTTTCATTGCGTCCTACATGAGAAGTGTCCATTGTCCATGGTTCCATCTATTGGGATATGAGCACGTGGCCGATGTTCTTTAGCGCATAGTTGACTTGCGGTTGACTGACGAACCATTCGGGTTTGAAGCAAAGGGTTGCTTTCTGTTGGTGCTCACACATAGTATTCTTTTCTTTTTACTCAATGGCTGTTCCGTTTGCAACAGGTTGACGGCACCACCATGTCTCCAAGAAAGACAAGGTCCTCAGCTAAGCAACCTTCAGACAAGAACACATCAAAAAGGCCGCCTGTGAAGAGTTTGGTTAAGAAGTCACCAGCACAAAATGGCCAGAAGAAGTCTGCACCAGCAAAGGCCACTCAGACAAAGGCCATGCCTGCTAAAGACAAGACATCCAAGAAGATAGTGACAAGGACTCGCAAGCCACAACGAGGATCTGCTGCTACCAAAGGCACTGCCCCAATAGAAGACAAGGTGCACAAACCACTACTTGGATCTACTACCACCGGGGGCACGGAACCACCAGAAGACATGGTGGGGAAGAAGGAAGATTGTAACAACGGTCTTCAGATGTCCAGCAATGGCCTTCCAAATGACACTGTAGTCAAAGCAGAATCTCAGGAGTCCGAGATGCCAGGTGAAGTGCCCAAAGTAAAAGCCACATCACGAAAGCAGTCCAAGTCAAAAAAGAAACGAGCCGTCCCTCCAGTCACACTAAAGAGTTCATCATCGCCTACTGCAGTGGATGGCATTACGGGTTCACCATCTCCAGTCTCACTAAAGAGTTCATCATCGCCTGCTGCAGTGGATGGCATTACGGATTCACCATCTAGGAAACAGTCCAGCACGAAAAAGAAAGCAACTGCCCCTACAGTCGCGCTAAAGCGCTCATCATCACCTACTCCAGTGGATGGCATTGTGGATTCACCGAAGAAGAAGAAAGCTAATGGCACAAGAAGCCCCAGCAAATCGCCCCAAAAAAGCTCAGAGAAAAACGCCAAGTACGTTGGTGCCCACATGTCAGTAAGTGGTAAGTGCGCGCTTGCATTGAACATGGTGTAGGGGCATCTTTCATAATCATTGGCTTTCTTCAAGCTCGGTGTTATGGTACCTCAAGCATTTGAACGGTGAAGATTCTGGGCAGCTCAGTTTGAAAACTTCTGTCAGTTTCACTTTATTTGCAGTTTCACCAAAGCAGCAGATGTCTTATAAATGTTGCACTTTTAGCATGTCGCATGCTGCTTGGGAGTTTGCAGCAAAGGTTTCTTGCTACTGTAGTTGACCATACGGGGGAAATGCCAAGTCCTCTTTTGCCGGGTTGATGAGTTCAGATGTACCGATGTTACAGGGCCCTTTTACGTTGTCACCGAGGCAGACCATCTGTTTATTTCTGTCTCAGATTATGCGGGAAAGTGCCAAAATGACTTCCTGTCCAGGACAGAGTTCCAGGATGGCCTTCTGGCTATTTATGGAACTCTGCCCTGTATAGTACGAGAAAGGAACAAGAAGATGGTTTGCCACTCCAATTTTCAACCATGTCCAAAACTGCTGATGTGTGCCATTGCTTTTGCAGGTGGCCTGGAACTTGCTGTCAGCAGAGCTGTAGAAATGGGAGCCCTGTCCTTTGGCCTGTTCTTGCGGTCACAACGCCAGTGGGCTGCCAAGCCACTCACCCAAGAAGCAGCCAACTTGTTTCGCGATGCATGTCGCAAACATGACTTCGCACCGCATCAGGCAAGCCTCTTTTTTATTGTTCCATCCATATTGTATACTGGAAGGGAGGAATCAGATCAATTTGGAGGCGAAGGATGGACAAGGGCATTGCAAGAGGGGAATGGCTAAAAGAGCATGGGAGAGGCCTTCGTCCTGCAGTGGACACAAACGGCTAAAGATAAGTGTTTTTGCTGAACTTGATTTATGACGTGTAACACAATTTGACTTGGCAGTTGTCATGGTATAGGTTTGTGAATTTAGACTTTTTTCTGGGAAGCGTAGAAGATTGAAGTTGGGCACTTCTCAAATATGTGATGCTCTTCATTTTTCACTGTCAAGGACTTGATGGGTAACTTCAAGGCCCGTAAAGCTCTGCTTCGGGAAAATTGTAGCAGGAACTTACCGGATGAAAAGGCTTTCTCAAGCACAGTACAGTTCATCTCCCTCTCAGCTGTAAAGTGCTAACCGCATTATTTGAATACCTCAATGACATCGGCATCGCTGAGCTGATATAGGACCACACCATCCTTGCACTGTACAACCGTCCATAGACTTTTCATGTGTCGCATTGACGGTCCCAACGCACCGCGCTACTCCTTTTTTTTACTTCTTTATTTTCTTCTTTCTTCTCTTCCTTCCCCCTTCTTCCTATTGCAACTTTATTCCCTCCTCCCGTACCCCGCAGAGTAGCATTCGGCGTTAACATGCCGGCAGACCTCTCTGCTTTCCTCTAATAAAGAGCTCTCTCTATCTCTATCTCTCTCTCTCTCTCTCTCTCTCTCTCTCTCTCTACAGTTCATTTGTGTTTGCTAGTGTGCATGTTTCCTGGGGAGCTCAGGAACTTTCGAATATCCTATGTTTTGTAATATTGGGTCTATCTACAGCTATTGCCATGTGTGGCAGTAGCCACAAAGTTTGTCGACGAATAAAACATTACTTTTTAAATTAATTTGCTTGGTCCTGGTGCAGATTCTTCCACACGGTTCGTACCTGCTCAACTGTGGTGCTCCAGATCCGGTCATCCTGGAAAAGAGCCGTGCAACCCTGGTTGACGAGCTCAAGCGCTGCGAGATGCTTGGTCTTGTTTACTACAACTTTCATCCAGGTGTGCACACCTTACTGCTGCTGTTTGTCAAATGTTGTAGAAGCAGTAACAATTTGCTGTCTTTATGTCAAATACTGCGAACTCATCTTTGCAGGTTCCACATGTGGCCTGATAACACGTGAAGAGTGCATGGACCGCATTGCAGAGAGCATCAACCTGGCGCACAAGGAGACCAAGTACGTCATATCAGGTGAGACGCTTCAACTGTTGTACATCCTAACTGGATTAATGCTTCTTTCGTTTCCTGATTCCTGAAAGAACTCCCTGTACTTTATACGTGTTTGAATGGTTTGTGTGGGCACTAGAAGTAGAAATGTACCGTCATGCAAATCGGGATAAGTCTGTGCATTATACTCTTCCTGGCCCATTTCACATTGGAAATGCAAGGTCTTGCAAACCACTTCACTGACCTACAAATCTGTGAAACTTTACATTTCAGCTGCATTGGCTTGTACGTTCAGAGCTCTAATGCCTGTTCTGCATTCTTAATTTCAGTCATTGAGAACATGTGCAAGCAAGGGAACACAATTGGTGGCGACTTCCGTGAACTTCGTGGAATCATAAACAGAGTGAAGGACAAGTCCAGGATAGGGGTTTGCTTGGACACGTGCCATGCCTTTGCAGCAGGTATGTGAATTCACCTTGAGCGTGCTCTTCTGCAACACTGAGACTTTGAAGGCTCAAAGAATGATTTGCATATTTTTAGGATATGACTTGGCTACGGAAGAAGGCTTTGAGAAGATGATGAGGGACTTTGAGGCCATCATTGGCCTGTCGTACCTGAAAGCTCTCCACTTGAATGATTCAAAGGGTAAGCATGAACAGTTTGCTATAAATTTTGATTTGTGTTAACTGTGAAACCGTCACTGCTGGAATATGGCCTGAAAGTGCTAAGAGAGTAGAAGGGTCATGCAAAATGATGCTGTTTAAGGACTGCAGTGGTCTTGGGAGTAATGTGTATGTTTTTGTACCAGAAGCATGGATCTTAGTACCGTGCAACCAGCATATTTTTCACTATGATGTTTGATGTCTGTGCTACGTTTCAGGCAAGTGGGTACATTTATTTGCAGTTCTTTATGTATTTAACCTAAATATTTAAAGCAGTGGTTTTTCTGCCTGTGGCAAAGATATTTAGTTTATAGCTTGGGATGTACATGCAGAACTTCTAAGGGCAAGAAGAAATGATGAGCGGTTAGTCTTTTGATGCTTTCTACTCTGCCAGTACATTCCTGAATTGGTTGTATTAGATTCAGCTGTGTCAACTGCAATACTCTGATATGTTTCCTAGGGGACAAAGGAACATTAGTGCTTAATTCTCACGGCCAAAGAAAATCCTCCTTCCAGTAAATGTCCTCTAAGTATCGACTCAATTGTTCTCAGGAAAAGTTGGCAGCCACCTGGACAGGCATGAAAACATCGGTCGGGGCAACATTGGCCTGGATGGATTCCGGCGGATCATGAACGACCCTCGTCTTGATCACCTTCCGATGATTCTCGAAACACCCGAAACCGACTATGGAAAGGAAATTGCGCTCTTAAACGGACTGTGTGCTTCATCATAAGCGTATGCATCCATTGTGTCTACCTCAAGCAAGTTTCTTGCCATTGAACTGTGTTTGTTTTAAAAAGGGCTCTGAAAAGATTTTCGGACACTCCATTGTAATGGTATGCTGTAAAACTCTCCATGAGTAGGGTGTGAATCTGTATCAACCACTTCAACCCTTCTGTACATTTGGAATCCCATTTTCAGGGCAATAATTTATTTTAAGTTGTCGAGCCGGCAAGTATCCAGTTATGCAGTGGTAAAAGTTGGGAAGTGGTTGCTGTGAGGCAGCTACAAGCTGACAAATTGCCTTTTTTTTCTTTTTCATTTAGCATGTGATAGAAGCAGTAATGTTCTGCAGTTTTCATGACCATGTTGTGCTTCACCCAATCTAGGTATCTGATGACATCAAAACCATTTCAGTGCTCCAAGAACTTTCAAACTGTGTGGTGATTTGATTACTTTGTGAGCAAGCGTAGGAAATCGTGTTTATTGTCAGCAGATCACTCTGTGCACATGCTTCAAATTGATTTTCAGGCCTGGTTTACATCTGGTTTTATGTTGTAACAATTGTGTAGAATTTAAAGTTTCCAAATATGACTTGTTGCAGTAGTTTTTTGTACCTATATGCAAAATTGTAAAGATATGACTTTTTTATCTTTTGGTCTTCCTGTTTGAAGGGGGGATATTTGTATACTGGCGAGAGGAGAGATTTCACACTGTTCCCATTTGATGGTTCATTGATAACACTGCAGCTAGTGCATCTTTCACATTGGTGGCTGTTTCTGAAGTGTCGGTTGATTTTTGTGCTTTCTTCTGAGAAGTTTGTTGTTGATACAGTGGCTCAAAATTGAACTGGTGCTTTTTGTAGTGTTCACATTGTTGAGAGTGGTGTTTTGGATGTGGTCTGTCCATCTGCATCATGTCCACAGAAATGTTTAATCTGTAAAGCTTGAAAAACCATTTGGGAGAACAGGGGACAGATTACATTTTAGGGACAATCACTGAAAAGTGAGCTTATGGGGTGGCAGCTTTATTGATGAATGGTACATTTAATAGAAGGGGAATGTTTTTGTTCCAAGGAGTGATAGCAGTCTGCATGCCAGAGGCTACACCTTTACTAGTTTTTGATGACACCTGTTGAGCTTGTTAAAATTATGTGTGACATCAACACCCCTGCATCAAATTTTCATGGCTTCTGGATGATGTGCAGAAATGTGTTCATCAGGCCCCTTATGCCTTCCATTGCCCAACACATGTTTACATTTATCAAATTTGTTTACAAAACATGTGCTGCCCAAGGTCAATTTCTTTCATTTTGTTCTTTACTACCAGTTTTCATGAGTTGTCATCTTTGTTCTAAATACATTGAAAAATGTTCTGTTAGGTTTGGTAATAGTTAATAAGGAACATTTCCATTTTGTTACCTTTTGTTTTGTGTTGCATCACACATTTTGCATTTGTTGACGCCGCAGTTCCAGAGTAACAGGCAAGTGCTATTCAGTTCAGTTGGTGTTATTTCTGTTGACGCAGTGGCAACATGCATAATGCTGTGCAGGTCAGCAAGGCATCTGGTCTCTGTGGTTTGGTGGTTTGACCATGTAATACATCGAGATGCTGTTTTTGGTTGTGGGCGTGTTGCTGTTGTTTTGCCTACTGTTGAGGGCCGGGGGCACTTCTTAGTTGTAGTACCTTGCAAATGTGTGGATTGCACAGAGGTTGCTCTTTTTCACCAAGGAACTTAAAGGGCTGTAGCAGTTCACTGCATGATTACTTGCACGGGTGGGGACAGAAAAGTTTGTTTCTTTGTCTAGCTTGCCATACGGCTGACCTGCAGCACAAAAGCCAGCACTTTGTTTTGGGAGCATTTAGGCAGGAGCTGACGTGAATGGTCAGCAACAAAGCACAAGCATAGAATCAAGAAGTGAAGTACACAATTGTTGGCACACTATTTTATTCACATCAACTAGTGTCACAGCTCATTTGTAGTTCTGAACACAGGATGCTCTAGTTTGTACCTGTACCACACCAACATCAATATTTCGTCTCTCAAACAAAAACATGATTTTTGTGTTTTCAATTTCATTTGCTGCTGGCTATACTGCTTGGCTGTCAAGTAGCATAAGAGTTTTTTTCTTTATTTTTTTGCTTGTGCTACGTTTGACAGGCTGTGTGATGAAGCAAACATATCGGCCAAAAAGACCAATTTTGCTGACTGTTCTGTCGCAAACCTTGATTGTTGCGAACCACGGGGCCCTTTTTGTTCTTTTGATTTCCTGCGTTTAGATGGTCTGTATGCAGTTCTTCACAAACCCACTACTGTTGTGACCTGTTAGCCTCCACACCATACCTCTACAACCTTGTGTGCTGGTTTCTTGTAAAAGAAGCGGTTGGTCGTGCCTGTTAAATGAGTGGGAAAACTTGCGGCACACAAGCCACATCTATTAAAGCACATTGTTGGTTCACTTGTGTCGAGTATGCTTTGTTCTATTGAAATGCTCGTCTATTAAAGCATGTTGTTCGTGAACATGTGTCCAGTGTGCCTAGTTTTGCTGAAACGCTTTGCAGAGCCTGATGACTCTATGGTATCCAACTGTTCAGTGCCAGGTCGAAGTTTTAGTGGCCGGAACTTGCTTTAGAGAACTATTTATGCCGTGGCAATAAAATGGTACCAGAGCTGTTAAAGTTCTGCTAAAAGTGCGTGAGTAGCCTCGTCAGCACTTTCGTCCTGCTGTCAAAAAGGTGCAGATGGGAGCTTGACATCCGGCTTTACAAAGTGGCGCTCTTTCTCTTAACGTCTGCTTAGAGTCATGTCACGCATTATGCACGTTTAGTAAGGTCACTAACCGCCTCTGGACAATGTTGACGAAAAGCAAAAGCCCTTTTTCTTAAAAGAAAGATGGTTAAGACGCGACGCTTTCTTCCATGCAACCCGAAAAGTCCAAAATCCAAACTGCTTCGACCTTGTCGGAATCGCGCAATTGGATAGACGGCTTCATAACGCGAGGAAACCAGGTTCTATTTCGATCGCGGGAGGCGTTTTTTCTTTAGGCGCTTGACGTGTCTGCTTATCATCATCGTTTTCTGAAACCCACTCTGTAAAGTTGGCTGTCCTGCAGTGCGTTTGGCAACGGGTCGGTCGCCATCTGTGAGACATAGAAAGCTTCGATTAAAAAAATTATTCCTCAGATATTTTGGCATGTTTGGAAAACGTCTGTAAAGTACAACATTGAACAGCACAGTGACGGGTTCCCGGCGGTGCACAGTACGGGCAGTACGGGAGCTTCCGATATCCACGGCACACATCTCGCAGCCTGTCCTAGTGCGAGAACTTGGCGAGCTCGTGGGGCTGAAAACCCGGCGGACGCGAAAATCATGACAGGTCTAAAGAGAAAGTTTCCGCGCGAGAGAGAGAGAGAAATAGGGAAAATTTTGAAATCCAGCAGGATCAGACATGTTACATTTTCCCTCGCAGAAACTTACTCTACGTTGGGGGTTTTCCTGAACTGGTCGATTAAGAGTTGTTCTTGACTTCGAGCTGTTGATCAATTGGCTTTCGCGCTACGAACGGCTACCCCCATTTCATGGTTAGCTCAGTTGGTGGAGCGACTGCCCTGCATGGGCGGTGGTTTCGGGTTCGAATCCTTGACCAAGGCAAAGTTTTCTGCAACTTCGAAGTTTCTGAGAAAGCTGCATAGCTTTCCTTTGTAGCCATAGGGCTGCATTTCTTCTGGATGTCAAATTTTCCCTCGCGAGTGATTCGTGTTCTGTATCCGATTCACACCTTCAATATTCGGCACGTATGAATAAGTTGTTTCGACCGAATATTCGGACGTAATATGAATAGCCGTGCTTGTATCGACTGCTGAGCATGCCTTTTTCCTCGCAGTAATATTAAAAAAAACGTCATTCTAGTGTCACACATTTTAAATGTGGAAGCTCAAGTAATTTTTTTTTTCATAACCATCTTCTTTATCCCTGTAAGCAATATATATGTAGCATGTCCTGAAAAGTACAAGAACGGAAGAAACACTCATTCGATTGCTATTCTGAAAGCCGGTTTTTTTATCGAAATTGTTTCGTGATGCTATTCGATAATGCCACCTATTTGAACACTCTTATATTCACGCCTGTTTATGCATCACTCGTTAACTTGCGCAGTCACCCGCTCATTCAATTTCCTTGTTGGGCAACTCGAGCACATCTGCGTCCTAAAAGCCACTGGCAGCGTAATAAAGCAAAAGAAATAACACGAGATATTCTCTGGGAACAAGGCTATGTGACATCACTTTTATTGAGAAACACGCATTCACAAAAGCAGAGCCGGCACAACGTGCGAATAAAACGAAGTGAAGGAGCACAAAAGCAACAAAATTTTATTACAGTTGTGCACAATAGCATTAAACAGCTTCAGCTGAATACATATCCTTTGCTGTTGAATGAGTTCAGTCGTTGCTAAAAGTATAGGCGGTGAATGTTTGAGTGGCGCCCCCTGGCTTCGACATCAGCTTAGGGACTCGCGCCGCTGTCGTCTGCTACACCGCGCTTGTGAGGGGCAGCAGTGCCCGTGCTGAAATCGCCCGTTTTGATGCTTAGTGCATTAAAAACCCTATTTCCAATAATTGAGTTATTTTTGACAGCTTCTGACGCCTATGATAATTTCCAGCTGTATCGGACACACGTTTGCAACACACGAGGAGAGAAAGAATAAATTTCTTTTTTAGCATCAGTCAGAAGATCATGTGTAACTTGTTTTTCCTAGCTTATTCGCGAGGTTTAGCGCTCAGAGCTCCTCGATAATATTCGAAATGCGTAGGCTTCCCTACAGTTTTTTTAGAAGACTCAGCAGTGTAATGCTACGTAACAAGCAGCGGGCCCCTACACGCATAGCGCCAAGCAGGAAATAAAGCGGCTGCCTCTTATTTGTTTCGCTGTGGACCTTGTATCAGATGAACGTTGTTTTTTGTTTCTGTGCCCAACACACTAATTTTTCTGCATCGTCACAAACGTCTTATTAGGAGGTTCGAGGATTGTTAGGAGGCTCACAAAGATAGTGTGGATATTTTGTTCAGCTGCATGGCATACATTACATTCACAAATTGGCTTTCGTTATGGCTCCGTGCAAGAATGTGCATATCCGTAGCCTGCGTTGTTTATTCATATGCAAATACAATGAAAAGGTTTCTGCTACGCCCCCGCGATCGCGCCCCTCAGACAACGTTGCCTGAGTACTCGAAGGTGGCTTTTGTGCTCCGGAATTTCTATAGCAACTATCGTTATCTAACGAACTGATTCTCATCCCGAACAAATATGACATGGTTACGGTATTGAAGGCTTGATATACTCACTGACGGATGCATTAAATATTATACGCGTGCATATACCAGAATCGAAACCGATTAATATTCCAAGCAGCTCTTTGCTTTTTAACCCTTCCCGGCGTATAAAGAACAAATCCTTGTGTACTCGGCATGGCGTTCTATGAACTGAAGCAAATTACTCTTGAGGACCCCGCCCACTAGCCAGCTCGATTTTACTGTTAAAGTTTTCTCCTCCTCCTCCTCCTCCTCCTCCTCCTCTTGAGCGCTGTTTTACTATAACGCATATCTGAATATTGGGAAGATATGGCGTCGGCAAATCTACCGAAGTATCCCCCCAGGTCTGAGCAAACATAGTGTCACAGTATTTTTACCGTAGACGTTACTCGTTTTGCTCAATAAACCTCTACACTGGTTAGGAGCCTGGTATAAAGCCAGCACGCGCCTATACACACAGTAGGTTAGGTTATTTGGAATTTAACCTACAGTTTTTGCGTCCCATAGTGCATGTCAGCATACTTTCATGCGATGAAACGTAAAGTGATGTGATAGAATACGTTTGAGCATTCGGCAAGGTTGCAAAAAGTGTTTTACCTTATATACGATTACCGGGGATCGCAATGCCTTCTGCCAAAGCCGACAGCCCCGAAGGCGTAAAATTGTTTTGTTCTTGCATTTTCGCTGGTGTCGTTTATTAGCAGCTGGCTGTTCCCTTTGTTCGAGAAATTGCTGAATACAGAAGCTGACGCCTAGCTCAGACGCTTCGCGATCCGCACAGGACTGGCTTCGCAAGGAATGGGGCGACGCCGGCAATGTTTCTTCCGCAGCGCTATACCCAAAACTATACTTTAAATCACGCCTTGAGCTTGTGTATGCGATTGTAAGTCTATTATTATGATAAAAAGTTACGCCCACGCAAAATCTGGTGCGGACAAGCATGAGACGTCAACCGAGCGCAAAGAGAAGCAGAGAGAGCGAGCCCGAGTGAAGCAGACGACAAAGGCGGGAATCCCTAAGCCGACGTCACGGAGGCGCGCTTCGCAGCGCCGCCCGTGGTCGAGCTCACCGCCAATAGAAGATAATCACGTTTGAAATTCGCTTTAATTGATTTTTATTGATCTCGTTTATCTTAATTTCCAGCTGTGCATTTTTGTAATATAGTTACCAGCATATACGAACTAATTTTTTTCGCCTCCCTCCTTCACCCTCGTTCCCTTTCTCTTTCACTTGTTAATACTGTATAACAAAAAGCAAAACAAATACGCATTTGCGCTGGCAGCAGAATCAGATGAACAACGTGGTTAGACGCAAGAGTCTGCAAGGTACCCTTAAAGCTGGGTCGCAAACGTACTTGAAAGTTACCCGTCGCGGCAGATGACGGCTGTCGTGACTACGCTACTAGTGAGGTGCTGAGCTGTTGCATACTATCCCCCGTTTTTTTTTTTTTTTCTTCGTGGAACGCAGACGAGATTCCGGACGGCCTCAGATTAACCCTGGTCAACTTAATCTCCGAAACCCAAGAAAAGCCCACCAGTAACCTTTCAATTAAGGCCCATATCACTTAGACCGACATTGTGCAAACTCATTGAACGCCTTCTAATTACAGCCGAATTCAATACCACTTGGGATATGTGAATTATTGGCTTCATCCAATCGGGTCTGAATTCCGATCTCACTTAAGGACACGAGACTGCCTGTGGCTGCTACGTTGCGTCACCATCAGGTCCCCTTACGAGTGCGGTCTTGCCGACTATGTTCTTACAGTAGACCTTAGAAAAGCGTTCGACAGACCAGGCCACAATTTTGACTGAACGAGTCCGAGCCTTTCCCAGAAGAAAAGTGCAAATAAGGATAGGCCGTACCCAGAAATTTTTTTCGGGGGGGGGGGGGGAGGGGGGGTTATGAATTTTGGGAAGGGGACCGTTTTGCTCAAAGCAACAGTAAGTATTGTTTACGTGCTGCCTGGAAAAGATTTCTGGAGGGGTTCGAACCCCCAAACCCCCCCTCTGGGTACGGTCCTGTCCACAACTTTTTCACAACCGGCCTCTCCGACTCACCAGTACGCTCCCCGGGCGGACACCCGTAACGCCTCTTACAAAAATAAAGGAGTACCGCAAGGGTCCTTCCTCGGACCGATCCTCTTTAACATGGCTATGGCAAAACTTACTAAAAGCCTCGAACAGGGAACGTCAACACGATTTGCAATACATGCCGACGATATCACAGTATGGACCGAGGGCAGGGACTGCTCTATGACAGGGATGTCCACTGATATAAAGCAGCCGTAGACAACCTGGAGACATGCCTACCACAGCTATAGGTTCGAAACTCACCCCAGAAAAAGCAGAGAACTTCTCACGGTGGTAAACACCAACAGAGCTCACCTCACGCACTACAAGCCGCGTATAAAAGACCCGGAGATCCAAATGACGCGTGGACGCTTGCAGCCACTCGGTCTACTCCTGGCCAGCTGCAACAGCACCAAAATATAAGCTAACGAGCTAAAACGAAATTAAAAGTCCGTGCTCAAACTGCTGACGTTCCTCTCCAACAAACAGGAAGGTGCGAGTGAAAATTACAGCTGTGGAGTGAGTGAGTGAGTGAGTGAGTGAGTGAGTGAGTGAGTGAGTGAGTGAGTGAGTGAGTGCGGGAGGGAGGGAGGGAGGGAGGGAGTGAAAGCACGTTCATTCCATTTGTTGCGTTTTGGCGCTGCTATGGATAAGTGCAGGGTTGTTAACGGGATTCGTATGGAAGGGAAAAAAAGGGGGAAGGGACAACAATGCCGCCATTTAGTGAGCCATGCCAGCGAACTGGAGGTAAACTTTTGATAGCTTGGAGTAGTAGGCGTCGCCGTCTTCTGCGCATCGCCGCAGGACCGGTCACCGACGACTGATGCTGCAGGGGCCAGGAGGAAGAGTAGCAGCGCACATGTACCACAAGCTGATAAAGTACCAGCAAACTATTTTTAGGCGGGCAGGACCAGGGCTAGAGGGACGGGAGCCATGGTCCCAGTTGTACGTAGCTCACCAAGCACACAGAGTCGCTTTGCGTACCATATCGAGCCTCTCAAAACACACGAAGAGGCAGCACTTGAGCAAGCTGCCGCAGTCGCTCCAATCGTTACCGCAGTGAAAGAAACGAAGGACCAAGCAGACTTCAAACGTAGTTTCACCCGCGAAGGATCACGCCTCACGGCATGGGACGAATAGAAGCCCCACCAACTAATTATTGAGCTTCCCATTCCCCTTACACTTTGGTCAATATCAAGCTACATATAAAGCCACACCAAAAAGACAATCCCACGGACGCTTGCAACACCCAGGTCCCAATGCATTCGCCACCTTGAGGCGTCTAACTACCAAATGAAGTTCACATCTGCCCCGATGTCCGCGTGAGATTTACAAAAACCGGTACCATGTGGTCATGCCCCGAAAATTCATTCCTTAAAGGACAAATAGTCCTGAATCGAGGCAAAGAAACTGCGTCAGAAATAGAACTGCACACCGTTAAAAGGGAATTACCCACCTTTTCTGCGAACTCGACTCTCAACCACCGTCCAAGGTACGCATCTTGAGAGTTTAATTTGCAGCAAACCAGGAGATATGAAAACCCCTCTCATACAACCCGCTTCTTAACGCCATAAATCTGCACAAGGAACTACACAAGAGCCACAAAGTAAACATCCGAATCGATTGGACACCGGGTCATAAACACGCCGCCATATAGGCCGGCCTCTTCACCTTCCGGGGTCCAGTCATGTCAGTAACGGTGTCCAGTCATGAGCGGTCTTGTTTCTATAGAAACAAGGCCGCTCACGAAGCTGGTGAGGAGGCTCTTAACACTACAACCCCACTCGTTCATGCCTATACATCTTCACTGCTTCGACTCAAGAAGCGCAAAAAATATCGCCACCAACTAGTCAGATCGCTTGGTTACCTCGCTAACATTCATTCATTAACACGGGCCGAAAAAGCACAAGCTATACGCACATGGCAGCTTACACCCCCCCCCCCCCCCCCCCCCCCCCTTTCATCATTGAGAAATGGGCATCAGGCCCCAGGACGCCCAATGTCCCGGCTGTAACACGAGCACCAAGGCAGATCTACACCACTTAAAATGGTTACACCCATTTTTAAGTGCAGAACAATTTAGGCGCTCGCCTTGTCATCGTAGCTCGCTCGCTGGACCCAAGTAGAGCCACACGGCGTTCCGTCGTCGCGGCGTAACCCAGAGGCTTCTAAAGCCAAGCGGTTTATGCAGTCATAAGCGTTCAAAACTCATGAACCGCCGGCGCTTGTCATACGTACACCTCCCATTTTAGCGCAAAGAAAACTGTAGGTACATTAATTTGAGACAAAATATACGTAATTAACCAGCAGCGCCCGCGTTCATTTAGTAATGAACGCCTGTTGGGTTGGTTTTTGCGATAGTAAGCGAAAAAAAAATGGCGGGAGGAAAAGCAAGCACAAAAAGAACAGAACTCCCGCTGGCGCAGTTCTTCCAGACAGGGGGCGTGCGAGCACTGCAAAGGCGAAAATTTGAATTGCATTGGGTGGTATCAGTGAGCGGATAACGGCGCTACAGCCCATTATGGCGAATCACTGCTCTGCGCTTCCGACAGCTTTCACGTTGAGTGGAACGGCTTTAATTTCTTGATGAGCATCGCACTGCGCTGCAGCCTGTTGGAAGAACACGAAGCGCTGATTCTCAGGGCGAAGACTTGAGCCACGGCCCACGGCCTACCGGAATAGGATGGCCACCCATTGGTCTAACTTTTTGACCAACTCCCTTCCTCTCTTTTCTCAATAAGCGTTTTCAACAACAACAACGACATAATACAGCCGCCCCATTGATCCATACACGAAGAAGTGCGTACGGGGTTAGACAAGTCTCTATTACATGGAAATGGCAAATTCGCAGTCAAAGGTGGTCTAGTGCAACTCGTCTGACAAAAACTCAGTCGAAAAAGACAAAAAATTTTCGCGTGTCGTACTGTCGTCTTGTATTCTTGTCGTGTCGTGATTCTGATGGTCTGTCGTGTGTCGTATTCCTGTCCTGATTTTGATGTTCCCTCGTGCCCAATTCCTGTCTTGTCGTGATCCTGATGTTCCATCAGTAGTTGCACATGGTTTGAATGTTATTGCCCATTGTGAAGAGTAGCGTAAATGGCAGTTCTGTTGAAACTACAAGAATGTTTGTAGTTGAGAAAATTGGCTTTGTCGTTACGACGGAAATGCGTGTCGTAACAACAGATGGCTTTGTCGTAACAACATGACTTTTGTTGTCACAACAAAGTTTTTTGTCGTACGAAGGGAGTTCTTGTAAGGCTTCTGCGGTATTCCTGTTGTGATTTTAGACTGGAGACGACTCTGGCGAAGCGTCTAATGCGCCAGTAAATGACACAATATGTTATGCTTGATATTGGGGCAGCACCCGTTAAATTCCCTCTGTCACACCACCTTTTCCCGCAAAGTGACTTTTGCCCTCCTTCTCCGAAGGGGGGAAAGGGGGGGTTTCCAAACCTCTTCTTTCCTATCAAGAGGTCACCAGTACTATCGAACCACGAGACAGACCTTTCCCTGTCCTCGCACATCTAGAACCAAAAGGCAGATTCATGGAGGGATTTTGCATTTGCATTTCCCCACACAATTCTCAGATAAATGTATATTCTGCCAGGAACTTGGAACCCTGGAACACATAGTATTCGGCTGTGCAGTAAACTCAGACCTTCTGCCCGTAAACAGCCTGCCGAAATTACCAAATTGGCCGAATTTCTTCATCAGCACTTCACATCCTCAAAAACTGCCAACGACCCCTGACATCCGCATCGTCTGGGCTCCTGGACACGCCGCCATCCCCGGCAATGAAGCGGCTCACGCCGCGGCTCGCGATATAATACACCGAGCCATTGCCGACGTTGGCCAATGTTTACCCCCTCACGATCAACTCCACCCACTCAGTGGCTACACGGAGATTCTCGCGCATTACCGGCAAACTCGCCGTCGTCTCCCACCACCACACTGGCGCCTCTCCAGAGAGGACGCTACAACTTGGCGGCGGCTCCAAACGAATACCTATCCACATCCCACCCGCCTCCACCTCATCTTCCCCACCCAACAACCTTCCCTCTGCGCTTACTGTCCCCAGCCTGGCACCCTCTACCACATCATATGGGAGTGCCAACGAACTCCAGACTTGCCCCCCCCCCTTTCCAACCCAACCTTCGAGCAGTGGAGGGCTTCCCTGGCCAGCCCGGACCCGGATATCCAGCTTAAGTTGGTGACCCGAGCACGGACGGCCAGCCGAAGTCAAGGCATCCCGGACTAGGGACGCCTTCCACGGGGCGACGCCCACACATCAGCCTCTGCTGGAGAAATAAAAATTTTTAAGTGCGAATGCACTTTATAAGCGACCCCAAACCATCCACCGCCGGCGGCGGCGGCGGCGGCGGCGTCGGCGTCCGCAGTGCTCCTCTATATTTAAAAAAGAAACAGCATCCGGCGCCAGGTTTCGATCCGAGGACTTTGCGGCCGCAGCGCGACGCTCTACCGACCAAGCCACGGACGCGATTGTGATATCAGTGTTAGTGACGCGCCTTATATCTTTAACGCATTCAAACTACGTCGTCAGCAGCGTGCGTTGGCGACTCAGCGGCGTTATAGCGGCTTGATAACTGCGTGGTGTACACGTGATACTACAAACCCGATGGAAGAGATGGAAGAGAAGGCGGTGAGGCGGTGGGCTGCGGGGGCCGAGCGCAAGCGCCGCAAGCGGGCCGACAACCGTGCATTCGCACTTTCACATTCTCCCCCTCGGGGAAATGCGGGGGAATTTTTTTCTCTCTCTCTCTCTCCCCTTACCTTGAACAGTGGAAGATACTGGCGTCCAGCTGTCGACCTGAGAACCAAATCCTGCTTGTGTCAGGGCTGCCACAGCCCGGACTGCACATGGGCTCTGGATTATTGCTCATAAGGTTTTCTCTATCTCCTCCTCACTCTGTGTAAAGCTGCGTGCGCCGCTGGCGGCCGTCGGCAGGGCGGCACGGCAAGTTCGACGCTAGTGTGCACGCAGCTTTACACCTCCTGCGATTTGATTGATTGATTGATTGATTGTAGGGTTTGACGCGCTGACGCAACGCAGGCGATGAGGCGCGCCGTAGTGGAGGGCTCCGGTCCTGGGGATCTTTAACGTGCGCCGAAATCTCGTACACACGGGCGTCTTTGCTTTTCGCCTCCATCAGTAAAGCGGCCGCCGCGGCCGGGAATCGAACCCACGACCTCGTGCTCAGCAGCGCAACGCCTTAGCCACTGAGCAACCGCGGCGGGTGGCCTCCTGCGTCTTGCCGTCCGGCAGTGCCCATGCGATCGGCGGCTGGCTGTGCAGGTGTTCGGGGCGTTGGCCTTGGAGCTTTCATGTTGCAAATGTTCACGTGGTTTTCTTTAGGCAGGCCGATGGCTAGGAGTCCTGTCTGCCCTTGAAAGGCACGTGAGTGGCTGTGTCGCGTTCATTCTCGTCTTGGCTTTTTTAAATGCAGAGCATTTCAGTAACTCACGATGTCACCCGCGTTGACATCCGTAGTCGTAGTCCGCACCCCTCCCCCTACACTATACAAAAAAAATACTATCCGGCGCCAGGTTTCGATCCCTCGACCCTGCGGGCGGAACGCAATGTACATGGTGCTCTACCCACTGCGCCACAAAGCCGACACAGAATGGGAGGCTACGAACGCGCCTTATATCCTTGACTCATTCAAACTACGTCAAGAAAGCTGCTGATACAACGCATTCACTACCACCAACTCCCCAAACACTAAACGTTAACGCAAAACACCCACCCCTATGCGACGCATTTACTCGAGTCCTCCTCGCGGGGAGATGGGCCCAATTTTTTCTTGCTTTCAGTGTTTCGGCTGATTTTTATTTGCTAACAGCTTCGTTGTAAAAATTCCAGATCCTGTTCGTCGTTGGTAGCTCCGCAAATTTCCTCACAGCATACATTGGCGCTTTAGATCATGTGAATCTCGGGGCTAGATGCTCGATTTGAGCTAAAAGGCCAGCGTAATATCGTCAAATTTGCGGGGAACGCTGGTGACTCACGTTTTTGGGCACCAAGATTGCCGGAACAGAGGCCGCCCTCAAATATGCTTGTAAGTATGCCTACAAATGAAGGGGAGCGAAGATGCCTGGTCGCAGAGCTCTCAACGCACGCGCCATATGGATGTTGGCCCGTTTTCACCTGGTACAGACATATTTTTCTCCGTTTTATAGCAAATTCCTTAGTGATACGTTAACCGCACTCTTCTGAAATCGTCGCCAACAACAACAAAAACTACGGGACGTCCTGTGCTACGCTAGGGAGGGGATATATGGGTGAAAGCTAGTGCTTGATATCACCACGCAAACCTCCCTTCACGGGGTTTACACGGGCCCGGGTCTCCTAACAGCTCCCCGCGAGTCCCAGCTATGACTTCTAACAGCGAAGCTGTTTAGCAAATCGTAATTTTTCGTGTGCGCAATTAAAAATACCAAGAAATTGCCGAGCGCGCGCACGTGAGCGCTGGCCTCGCGGCGACCGGCCGGCAGTTAACAAAACGAAGAAAATGCCTAGCGCTCGTGTGTGTGTGCCTCGCGGTGACCGCCCAGCGTCCCCGTCGCACGTTTGTCAAGCCAAGCATACCCACTTGGGAGATTGGCCAAGATTGACAAAAAACAAAAAAACTCCAGCGTTCACCGTAATCGTGGCAACACTTCCTCGGAACGAGAAAGACGCGTCATAGCGTACGCCCCTTCAGGGTGATGTCCAATGATTATCACTTAAAAAAAATGAAAGAAGCTCACACTTGAAGCAACAGTGATGGAATAAAAGATCGTTGCGGCAGTGAAGAAGAAGCACATCGGCCAAAATCGTAGGCTTAAACCTTCGAGATGGTCGTGAAAGTTGCGTACAGCTTCGCTAGGTTCAAGTCTTACGCGTTAGTGTGAGCTTACTTCATTTTTTATTGCGCAAATCACGCGCTGCTCCATGCCATCAGTTTTACGCGCAGTTATTTTAGTGTTTCATACCGGCCACAAACTAATTTCTTCTCATCTGAGCTATTCTATTTATACAGGATGCGCTACCTCACTCGGTTGCGAAAACTCAACCCTATGCCGCTCAGTGTCCATATTCGAGCTGCGGGTAGTGCAACGGAATCACCGAAAGCTCAGGTGATCTATAATATTAGCGGCTATCGCTGCAGAATCATTTGCGCCCGGAGCACACTTGTACATGGTTGAAATACGTATAGTGTTTCATTCACGCTTCTTTTCCACATCAAAGAGATGTCGTAACAGCTTCGTGGCGTCATCATTGGTCGATACACCAACGGGCACCATTATGGCGAAGATGTTAGTGCTTCCTCGCCGCGAGGTGTCTTTTACAGCAAAGCTTTATATGGCTATAAGTGGCGGGAGAACCTGGAGGTCGTTTGTGCGCAGAAAGTTCCCACCGCAACCCCATGCGAATGCTCGAAAAAAACAGGTTGTAGAGTAGTTCGACCTAAGCGGACAGATTTGAGCTGGTTTTATCTCTCTTGCAGCCTACCATTGTCTCTGAAGAAGAAAGTGTGTGACAGCTGTATCTTACCGGCACTCACCTACGGGGCATAAACTTGGAGGATCACTAAGAGGGTTCAACTTAAACTGGGGACGACTCAGCGAGCAATGTAACGGGAGGTGATAAGTGTAACATCAAGGGACAAGAAGAGAGCGGAGTGGGTCAGGGAGCAAACTGGTGTAAAGACATATTAGTAGAAATTACGAAGAAGAAATTGGCGTGGGCAGGGCACGTACTGCGAAGGCAAGATAACAGTTGGTCATTAGGGTTAACAGAGTGGATCCCTAGAGAAGGCAAGCGTTGCAGGGGGCGGCAGAAAAAGTTAGATGGGCAGATGAGATTAAGAAGTTTGCGGGGATAAATTGGTCCGCAAGCACAAGTCCGGGATAATTCGAGATTAATGGGAGAGGCTTTGCCCTGCAGTGGGCGTAGATAGAAGATGATGATGTGATGATATGATGATGATGATGATGATGATAAATTTCTTGCAGCAGAGTACGCGCGCGCAGCGAGCTAATGAACCCCGCGCACTTCAAGTGACAACGGCGGACAGAGGGTGAAGCGGCGCGGGCGGGGAAGCGTCACCGCCCGCACGTAACTTCAAACCGGGTAGGCCACGCCTCGTACGTACTCCCAAGGAGCGCGCAGCTTACGTCGCGAGCAGGAACGGGAACGAGATCGCCTACGCCGTGAGGGTGCTGCAGCCCTTTCAGCTTCGCTGGTTAAACGTCTGAACGGACTGCATGGGCAAATTTTTAAAGCAAAGCTTTCTAGCTCCACCAGCCAACGGTTCTTTCGTGGCGAGCGGGACAATAAACTCCCAACACGGCGGAGGCGGAGGCGGGAGTGGAGGGTTTCACTCATGGCGCACACTGTAGATGGCGCGGCGAATTTACCCAGCGTTCACCGCGCGGAAGTGCCTGCTCGCCGGCGGGCGCGTCGGCGGTACGGCTTTGTTTTCTGCTTTAGCGACGGTTGTTTTAGGCCTGTTTTGCCGCAGCTTCAGGTCCACTGTGCGCTTCCTTGGCACGGCTTGATTAAATTGTTCGATAGCACCTCCTGGGTAACCTGAACACGACGGAATTAAGCGGTCGTACGGCAAAGATGCGTTAAGGATTGGTTTACAGGGCGGGAAAACAGAATGTACAAACCACATACAGACATCTGGCCGCTAGAGAAACGCTACCTTTGGGGCATTGCTTGCCACGAATGGGACTCCGTTTTCTAAATATATGAATACCAGTTCGGTTGTGTTTTAAGAGGTATTACAAAAGGCAAAAGGAGCAAGTGGATCTGATAATTAGAGATTATAAAAGTTCCTTCAGCTTTCCCAGCAATTCTCGAACTTACCAAACTAACTAGTTTAAATCGGTATAAATGGGAATCCCTAAGCTCACATGCCGAATTGTTTCGGTGTCTGCGCTCGTGTCGCGGGATGGTGTAGCCCCAATCTAGCACATCAGGATGGCTCACCCTTCGAAAGGCGCTCCTCTCCGTTTTCTTTTATCCGGCGCACGGCCGGGATAGAGCAGCGGCGTCCGCCGCTCTAGCCTGGCCGTGGCCGACGCTGCTGTGTTCGGGACGCCGCCCCCGCGAATCCCAGGTAACGGCTGGCAGAATCTCTCGTTTCACTCTTCGCAGAGCGACGTGTGTGAATTTAAGTGACGTCGCATAGGCAGTTGTTGTGGGTGTCGTTTAAAGCTTTGCTTTCGAACCGCCTTTACAACATGCATTAGCGAATTTCTTTGTTATATCTGTTATTATGAACCATGAGTTTAAGCGTTTAAAGCACATCTGAATATTGTGCCTAGTGGTACTTATCTTAAAACCGGGCAACGTACTGACAGACGAACTCTTTAGGGGCAATGAAGACAAAATACAACTCTGTTTAATTTGGAAGAACTCGCCTCCGGTAGCTCACTAAGCTGCATCACAGCGACAAAAGGAACTTTTTAACCAAAAAAGAAAACGCACTAACACACACTGGTGACTGGGTTAATTATTCGCACGCTGGCATTCAACTGATACGATGAAATAGAACTAGGGGCCAGTCATATGCTTCTTTGTAATGGCTTAGGTTGGCGACAGCCAATTAATTGCACAAGCAAGATTCTGTGACGTGACAAAGAAATCTCTGGGAAAGGCTGGGAAGTCGCCACTATAGCGTCTTCGTATGTTTTCTTTAACACCTCCATTACTTGTTTGAAGTCGGCAATAAAATTGGCATCATTGTTATTGGGGAAAGCAGTTTTTAAATGAACCAAACTTGCGTTTTGTCTTCGTGGCCTGTGCGTGGTTGTCCTATACGTGGTTTCGGCAGAGTCATAAATAGAACTGTGCCTGAATGGAGACTTGAGCATAAATATATATATGCCTCGCAGATGTATGGTTTCCGGGAGGACAGGAGCAGTTTTGACTATGTCATGACTCTCGAGAATCATGTCACTGGACTGGAAGCGGGCCAAAGCATGCATCGCATTACCATATCGGTGTTTGTGTTTGTGAGAATGGCCTTAAGCAACGACCGGACGTCCGTCGGCCGTCCAGCGCACGTCCGCAGGACGTCCGTTTCAGTGCCGATAGCATATACCATGTACGTCCTTGGGACGTCCGGATTTAACACTTCCGTACGTCCATTCGGACGCCCGAAATTGGATGTATTGTGGGTGTTCAGTCGAAATTTACAGAAGCACAAATGTTTTATCGACGGGAGGAATAGCTTAACAAAGTGTACTGTTGGGCGAGTTGGTAGTTCAGATGCTACAGCGCGAAATAAAACACGGACACAGAAAGACGACGGGACGAGCGCTGACTTCCAACTAAATTTAATACGATGAACCTTGCACCTTTTATACACATTCTTCATGTTAACATAACTACAAAAAATTCTAATCTCTAGTATTACACAACCATATCAGCATGCGTTCAAAGCACTTGGCACAATCTATACTACTCAACAATTCACGTAATGCGCAAAGTGCAGCACGTGTTTGAAAGGAAGTCTATCTCTTTTTTTTTTTGACAACGCAATAGACGCACGGCTTACACATTTACTGCCATGCCTTAACATTTCGTGCGCTTTTAAGGCATGGCGGTCACATACCTCTCTACCTCTCGGCGTGTGCGTGTGTGTGTTTACTTATGCGTTTGTATATTTGTATTTGTCTGTACATGTGAGTAAACTTTTCATTTCATCATCACCTTCATATGGCGTAGAAAGTCAGACAGCCAGTCAGTCAAGAAGTCATTGCAGTCTACAATGGTACTTGTAAAAAAAGAATATCTAAAACGGTTATTTCGTGGAACAAGTGGTGTAATATGGGGGAGTGCCGTTTTCTGGTAGCATAATCTGAAGAATAGGATAAAATGTGCGAAGTATCTACAGGTAGTGCCTTCTGACTAACTGAAAAAGAAATTTCAAGCGACAGATGCGATTTCTCTCGGAAACTGATTGGAATTAAACCCACTTTTGTTTAGGAGTTCCGTAATGGAGGAGCTAAATATAAATATAAATGTGAGTTAAATATAAGCTGAACTGCTTTGTTTTGTATTTTTTCTAATTGTTCCATATTATTCCTAGTGAAAGGGTCCCAAATGACGACTGCATACTCCATTATTGGGCCAATTCTTGACTTGTAGGCAAGAAGGCGTAGATCGGGTGTGGCGCCTTAAGAAAAAAAGTTTCAGACGAGCTTTTGCGGTTACAACATCAATATGCTGACTTGGCTGTGATTCTGCTGCCGATGTAGTTCAGACGCCTGTGTTGAGTAGGTTGTTCCTGGACGGACACGTAAACCATGTGAAGATTGTGTAGACATTCCTGGGGAGCATTATGCACAGATTGGTTTCCGTCAGCTACATATGTGCGCGCAGGGGTCCAGGCAGTGCGTGTATTGATTTCCTCATGAGTGAGGTCTCAGGACTTTGCTGGAGATGTTGGTAGCCCTAAAATTGTGTGAAGATGTTCTATTACGATGCCAAAGTGCAACATGCGAGTCAGTGATGATTGGAAACATTTAGGTACAAATCCGCACTGTGATAACTGTTCTTGTGTAGAAACTGTTGAACACATTTTATTAGAATGTGCCGCCTACATGGAACCGCGATCACACTTCTTTGAAAACACTGAACGTCTGGAACAGGTACCAATAACTCTCAAGATTATTTCAGGACCATGGATTTGTCCCTCGAAGCAGCGCCAAGCTCTACGGAGTCTGTTCTCTTACTTGGATGACATTCTTATTTGGATGACATTGGCCTAATTTCAAAATTGTAAACTACGTATGGCCCAAGCTCAGACCAAAAACCAAATTTGTGAAAGTCCGTTATCGCTCCAAGTCCACGACAGCTTTTTTTTCCCTTTTTCTTTCCTGCCCAGCTCTTTCTTGGGCCTTTCCTTCCCCCATCCCCGTACAGAAGCAGAGAACATGTAGGCGACTGTAAGCGCCGGCAAACCTCTCTGCTTTTTCGATAAAGAGCCTTCTCTCTCTCTCTCTCTCTCTCTCTCTCTCTCTCTCTGATAGAGGGATGTATGGTCTGAATGGCGCCGAGGATTCCGAAGAGCTCGACTTCATCGGTGAAGCCCGTATGTGGTGTTAGGGATGTTGCAACAAAATCAACAATCATCAAGCTGGGGGATGGGAGGGCACGTCGAGGCAGCGGCGGTTCCACTGATTACTGCGCCCGTGAAGATGTCAAGTTCATTAGGGGCCTTGTCGCTGGCGAACGGTACCCGTGAGGCTCGATTACGGCGGTAATGGGTCGCCATCTGAGGTGACCCGGGGCGGGGTGCTCCCAAGGAAATACACGCAGGGTAAGTTTCAGTGTGAAATGGGCTGTATTAAGTGTCATATTTTAGGTTAGACTGACCTTAAGGTGCGTATTCGAGGTGTTTCTGAAAGCGAATTGCCTCCTTCCCCAGATGGGAGGAAGCGACACTGCTTGTGTCGGTACGTCTGTTTTTGGTGTGGCACAAAATCTTGCAATGGTATGGATTAGATGCATGTCTGTTCAGATGTTGAGGTCAGTAAGGTGTCGGAAACGAAATTTATAAATTAGGAAGTCGTCCGTCATGCTTCCGTGAGCAACGGCAGGGACAAGCATCAGGCAGTATTTCTGGTGTGATAGCCCTATTTGCAAGATATGAGGTTTATCTGATGTAAGGTGGAGTGCCTTGTAGTTCTTAAGTGGCGGTTCCGTGAAATGGGGCTATCACTGCAGCGATCTGCAAAGGACCTTAATAATACCATTTTTGGAGGTAAGAACCGTATTGGTAACTTAATTTTGTGTGGTTTGGTCAGGGCTGGTGGAATGCTCACCATCGGCACGGGGGAGTTCATTCTTTTTAGGGGCTAATTTCGCACTGACGCTATAGAGCGCGCGCTACAACTGAAAACAGCAACTTGAAGTTCGACCTGCATACATCCTCAGACCCAACTACCATGTCATCAGCGCGCAATTCGAAGTGGACCGCAGAGTCCATTTCCAGCGTGCGACCAGCATCCATGTTCACGGCACGGCCAAGTTGAAAAGCATAGCTGGGAATTGAGCCTTGGGGAAATTCTTTGTCAAAGTAGTGCGTGGTAGGCGTTGCGTTTCGTGGGTTGAGACGAATGCGACGGTGCTCTGGGAAGAAATGGATCTATTTCTGTGCTTTCTAACTGGGAAAAGCGGTAGCCTGCAGCTTTCAGAGCGCGCCCTCTTGGCTGACGTTGTCGAAAGCCATACGAATACCGGGAGCAAGGATGTAATATGGAATACTCTTGCGGGATATGTACGGTTCACTTGGCGGAAATCCAAGCCAGAGTTGGTCGTGTGTTCCCAAATTAGAACAACAGCCGTTACTGCTGGGTGATACCACCCCGTATGCTCGAGATGGTGTTAAAGCCTGTTATTGGTGAGTCGCTATATCCGCCTGCATAGGACAGGGGTCAGGGCCTAGGGCCCCAGTTTAGCAGGAATCTTGTCTCGGTTTGAGTATGGGAATAACGATGGTCATTTCGTAATGGCCAGGAAGTTGTCGGGGTCTCAGGATTGATTGACGAAAGTAAAGAGTGCCCCTTGCCCCTGCGTGTGTAAGTTACGAGGATCTTGTCATTTGATCTGGTCATTACACGTTGCAGATTTGGGTCTACCTGCGAAATGGCAACCACCTGCAGTTCTTTCGCAGTAAATGGGGGGTCGAGGTATGAATGGGGTGCAGAAATGACGAAAAAAGTCAGGGGAGGAAAATATAGTTTTGTCAGCTGTGGCGTGAGGACGAAAGATCGTGAGGAGAGTTTCGACTGCAGAGTGGTCAGAATGTAGGCACACAGTTGTTCGTGGCAGGCACACGTCCTCTGCGACGGAGGGACTCGCCACCGCTCAACAGCTGAACTACGAAAAGGGCCCCGTAACTATAAAAGACCTCTGTCTTGTCCAAGGCGTTGACAGAGATTGTGCCAGTTGCCAGATTTATAAAACATTTTTTGGTATTCGCTTATCGCTTTGTAGTGACGTTTAGATCTCACCACGTCGCGGTATGTTTGCCATGATGACTGCATGACATTTAGGTAAGGTGTTAAGCAGCGCAATCAACTTCGACGGTATACTCCATTGCGAGAGTGCGTTTTATAGCCAACGCAGAGCGAGCTCAGGATACGGAGTCGCACGAAATTATGAGCGAAAAAGATTCCTGTTGACGGTGGCCCATGTATTCTATGCGTGGAATTTTTAATGCGTGAGCATTCCCTGACGAGTACCCTACCAAAATAGCGTGGCGTCTTCTTCTTCTTCATAATCATCATCAGCCTATCTACGCCCACTGCAGGGCAAAGGCCTCTCCCGTAGATCTCCAATTATCCCGGTCCTGCGCTAACTGTGACCAATCTATCCCCGCACACTTCTTGATCTCATCTGCCCATCTAGCTTTCTGCCGCCCCCTGCCACGCTTGCCTTCTCTATATAGGGATCCACGGTTATCTTGCCTTCGCATTACATGCCCTGCCCACGTCCATTTCTTCTCCTTGTTAATTTCTACTAGTATGTCCTTAGCACGCGTTTGTTCCCTGACCCACTCGCTCTCTTCTTGTCCCTTAATGTTACACCTATCATCTTACGTTCCATTGCTCGCTGAGTCGCCCTCAAGTTGAACACTCTTAGTGAGCCTCCAGGTTTCTGCCCCGTAGGTGAGTACCGGTAAGATGCAGCTGTCATACACTTTCTTCTTCACGGACAATGGCGCCTTATATGTGCAAAATTAACGTATAATAGGTCATGTTAACACGTGTTATTCTAGTGCAAATGTAAGATAATTGGTACCTTCAAAGTTGATAAGGAAGTATGGGCAAAAATTAGTACCTTTCCAATCTGTGAAGGATGATCAGCGAAGTTGGGCGAAGTCCGAGCAGTGCACGAAACAAAACACGTTTGTTAGTAATTTGCGATTGAGCATACTTCCTAGGTAATTAGCTGAATGAGACTTGGAAGGACTAGTTCTACTCCTAGGGGAAAAACATGGGGCTCTCCTTCTCCCTCCCGCGTCGTAGGCATCCTACTGTCTGTGTAACAGAGCGCAGTCAGATCGCACTGGGCCGTGACACGTCTACGTTGAAATCTCCCCCAGCAGAAGGGGCACGTCAACGGTGACCGCGTGAATCCTGCCTGCGTGCATTCCCCCCTATGCACGAAGAAAAATGGCAGGGGGAGATAGACGCCGGGCGCTACGAGCAGTATAGATGGGATTCACTGAAAAGTTTAGCTGTCAATTTCTTCGCTTGGCAACAGTGGAAACGGCCACGGACATGGCCGACGCGCCACGGACATGGCGTGGCTTATGCCACTGCGCCCGCACGCCAGATAAGAAAAACAACACCGGCGTGCGTCGTCTGCTCCGTTTCAACTCGATTCTCAACGGTAGTGTCAACAGATGCTATTAATCGCACTCATATTGGACTCGAGGCATTACTTTGCGTTTGGTGGGGTAGAGCTTGGAACGCCCAAACTTTAACTCACATCATGTTCTTAGCACGGACAAGTACCGCCATCCCGCGGAGCCCGACTTAACCATGTGACGGCGCACTCACATGGTTGCCTGCATGCGTGCCTCGCCAGTGAATAAAACCTATACGCGACTGGGAAGGAGGCGGCGGTGGTGGAAAGTAGTATAAAGTGGGGCTATAACAACCATACTACCTCCGTAGGTGGACATGCTTCACTGCGGAACGCATAATCTGGGAAAGCCAGCTAACCAAGCTCACACCGGCCCCTTTCAAGACGGCTTCACCTCCAAACACAAGCGCATTGCTAGGAAGACACTTCTCCAGAGGAAACATGACGACATATCAAATTACGGAAGCAATAAGGCCCTGCTTTTAATTAATGTTTTGATACGCTGAGCACAAATCCACGGATTTTCGTTCCACACGGGCGCGATAACTGGTGGGATTAGACACACACAGCTTCGCTGCAAAAAACGCGTAACACGATGCGTCAGCAAAGCATCCGAAGCCGACATTAAACAGACTAGGTGTGTGTAGCGCTCCATAGGAGTACTTGGCGTTCTTCATACATTGCACAAATAAAAATGTCTCCTCAGCAGTACATTTGTGCAATGTAGTGAAGCCGACTTCAACGGGGTTTCGGTATACATACAGTATACTCACGATAATTGAAACTCGGATAATTCAAACTTTCAGTCAATTCAAACAAATTTCAAAATCATGATTGGCCCTCCATGTTCTCCGTGTATTTTAAAGCCGCTCAATTAAAACTGTTGGAACTTCTTCCTCTTCTGCGCCATAACAGACGACGCTGATCATCATCATCTTCACCAGCACGGACCGAGCGGTGGCACGCGCTCGCGCTCCACGCGACCCAGTTCGATTGAAGCCCTCATTATCATCTGAAGTGCGTTCTCGGCTCTCTCTCGACGGCTTGGCAGCCGGAGGACCTCGAGGTCCATTACATGGTGCCGGAAACCCGGGACTCTCAAGACAAGGTCAGACCTCATCGACGGACGGAGCCGCCGCAAGCAGTGAACCGACGCGACACCTGCGAACTTGGCCCAGAATCCCCGGCCGCCAGCTGACCGCTATGGAACTGACTACTCCGGACGTCGCCAGAGCCTCCGCTTACAACTGGACGGCATCATAACCGAAGCGGAGGAGCCACTGCGAGGGCAAACCTGGACGTTCGGCGTCCGAGGCGAGCGTACTGCTTGAACGAATCGAAGCCGCTCCACCAGCAGATAAAGAAACAGGACGACCTTATATTTGACGAGACACCGACAGCTTACTCGAAGCGATACGTCCGACCCGGGCAAATATGGGGACAAGGTCGTGAACACGGCAGCGGCCCTGCGCTTCAGGTTGCAAGATGCACTGGCATCCAGACCTACGTGACCGCCGAATTATCCAGACACCGATCCCCAGCAAGGTTAAGTTGGCCTCAGCTTGACCTCATAAAGTTTGACGGGAAACAGGAAAAACTGGCAGCGCTTTTGGGTGCAGTTCGCGATCGGCAGTGCATAACGATGATGACCTGAGCACTGCAGACAATTTAACTATTTGAACACCCTCTGACCTGAGCTGCCGCATCGGCATCTCTGGACTCCAGGCCCGAGGAGGAGTGTTACAAAGACGCCATCGACATCTAAAGAAGCGCTTCGGTGACGAAAGGCTCATCATTCAAGATCACCTCAGAAGCCTTCTGGACTTGAAACCAGTTTCGTCGTCATCGAACGTACGTCAACTTCGCCAGCTATACGACGAGTTCCAAGTACACGTAAGAAGTTTGAAGGCGCTTGGCACTAGTCCCACTAAGTACTGCCTAATGTTACGGGAGATCCTCCTCAGAGTACTGCCATGCGACATGGTTCTGAAGTTTCACGAGCGCTCAGCCCACCGACGCCTTCTAACAACGGCATCCACCTCAGCTCAAGTAATAAGGGACCGACAGAACAGACGGCACAGCCCGAACAAGAGCTTCAGCAGCTTCTTCCAGTTCATCGACATCAAGTTCAGTGTCGAGAAGCCATGGAGCACCATTACAGGAGTAAGGACCTTCAGACGTCGCTGTGACCCCAGAAGAGCCGCCTAGAAAGCAGCAACACTGTGACATACATATCATGTCGGCTCTACACCTTTCAGCGAACAACACTCAGCGGTGCCTGTTCTGCCAGTCCCACAAAGCATCGTTCAGAGGTCTGCGACATCGATGAATGGGACATCACGCGAAAAAAGCAGCTGCTCACCAGGGAAGGTCGATGCTTCCGATGTCTGATAGAAAGGCCCTTGTCCAAGGACTGCCGAAGTCGACTGCGCTGTCGCAAAGTGTGCTCGAAAGCATGCAACCACCATGTGCACGGCAGACACCCCGAGCAACAGCAACGTGGCCTCTACTGGACCCATTGGTCCTCCTCCAAACTTTGACCGCAACAGTAGCAGGCTCCGCATCCTCGGGAAGACACCGAATTCTTTTCGACGGCGGAAGCCAACGCAGTTTTATCACTGCAGATGTGTCCAAGAAACTAGGGTGCGAGTTTGTAGAAGAGGAGACCTTGACTGTTGGCCTCTTTGGAGGTAAAAATGAGACGAGAACCCTGCGAAAAGTACGTGTGTTCATCGCTCCCGAAAAGACAGAGAGGACGGTACAGATTGACGCGCTCGAAATTGACGCACTAGGCAACGAGCATATTCCCATACCGGACGACCAAGTCATCACGAAGATGAGAGAAATGCGCTTGGACACAAGGGGACTCAGAGCACAGCGATTCGGTGAAATCAAAATATCGATCCTGATTGGTGCGGACCACTACTGGGAGCTAGTAACCGGCAATGTAAAACCACTGACCACGAAGCTCAAAGCCGTGGAAACGTTGCTGGGCTGGACTGTACAGGGCCCACTGGCAGTAGGAGCAAATTTCACGCACTGTGCCAACGTTATCGTGCTCCGTGCGTGCGTGGGAGCCAACGAGGTGTCGAAGGTTCTGAACCGTTCGTCGCAAGTTGGAGGCATAGGCGCCAAATGCAAGAACAAACAAAGCTGGGGCACCACCAAACTGGCTATGACACGAGTAAAAAAGGCCGTCGAAGCGACGAATGAGCGACAAGAGGTTGTTTCCCCGTGGAAACCAAGCTTCGACCTAGGAAATAGCCTTGCTATTGCGACGATGCGGATCCCCAGCTCAACGGAAAAGCTAGAAAAAGGTGTCAAGCTTGTGAGAAGGTATGACGCAACGACTCGAGATCACCTGAAAAAAGGAACCAAGAAAAAACTGAACATCTCTCGTGATCCAGCACACCCACGCACAGGTCCTCCATGGGGGAGTACGAGACATTCTGACCAAAGTGCGCAAGAGGTGCTGGGTACCAGTCGCCGACTAAAAAAGAGACGACATTGGCGATGCTTCGTCGGCCGAAGTTTTCAGTCAAGCCATATTCGCTCAAGCAAGAATTACACCCGCTCTGCAAAGACCATTCAAATGTAGCGCACCTGCGTCATCTGTCGGCGGGGGAGAGTGTTGGAACTTCTTCCTCTTCTGCGCCATAACAGACGACGCTGATCATCATCATCTTCACCAGCACGGACCGAGCGGTGGCACGCGCTCGCGCTCCACGCGACCCAGTTCGATTAAAGCCTTCATTATCATCTGACGTGCGCTCTCCGCTCTCTCTTGACGGCTTGGCAGCCGGAGGACCTCGAGGTCCATTACAAAAACCACTCGGTTGCGTAAATTCTGTTAATTCGTACGTTTTGCTTGTCCTTGGTAGAAAATATCAGTTGCCTTGGCTGCTTCTAGCTGCACATTTGCATCCTTAAATCCCTAACTAGAATAAAGTAATGCTCAATAAGATCGGAGATCACAGCGGTTTGAGATAGGGGACGAGGCAGTGGAAGTGGTAAGCGAATGTACCTACTTAGGCCAAGTAGTGATCCCGGGTCCCAACCATGAGGCAGAGACATAGGCGTGCGCAGAGTTCTCGATTAGGGGGGGCAAAGTCTTAGCGCCGCGACCCCCCCCCCCCCTTTACATCAACTCCCGACCTCTTCCCACTGAAGGCCTGGCGGTCCGAACGCAGTGCAAAGAGGGATGTTCATAATTTTTTTTTTTCAATGCGATGGAATTGCAACACACAAAATATTTCTGAGCAGAAATTTTACTTTCATGTGTTACATCGACAAGGTATGGGGCAAATTTGGCGCCCCCCTTCAGTTGATTAGGGGGGGGGGGGGGCGGCCCCCCCCCCTGCCCCCTGTGCGCACGCCTATGGGCAGAGATAATTAGACGGATGAGAACGGGGTGGAGTGGCATTACGTAGACATTCTGAGATAATGGATGGCAGCCTACCATTGTCCCTGAAGAGAAAGTGTATGACAGCTGCATCTTACCGGTACTCACCTACGGGGCAGAAACTTGGAAGCTCACTACGAGGGTTCAACTTAAATTGAGAACGACTCAGCGGGCAATGGAGCGGAAGATGATAGGCGTAACATTAAGGGACAAGAAGAGAGCGGAGTGGGTCAGGGAACAAACGCGTGTTAAGCACATATTAGAAGAAATTAAGAAGAAGAAATGGACGAGGGCAGGGCATGTAATGCGAAGGCAAGATAACCGTTGGCTTCCTCCATGACCGTTGGCTTCCTCCATGACTCCAAGAGTGAATCCCTAGATAATGCAAGCATGGCAGGGGGCGGCAGAAAGTTAGGTGGGCAGATGAGATCAAGAAGTTTGAGGGGATAAATTGGTCGCAGTTAGCACAGGACCGGGATAATTGGAGATCTATGGGAGAAGCCTTTGCCCTGCAGTGGGTGTAGACATGATGATGATGATGATGATGATCACTAACAGTCACAAATAAAGCTGATTACCTGCACACACGTGTCAAAGCGGAACTGTGCGCGCCAACAACCTCTTGTGGGTTGAGGAAGACAAAGCAGTCACCCATTCGTGATTTCTTTTTTCCAATGTGTGCATACTGAACAGCACTTCAGTATTATGTGTGAATGTTGCATTACTAAATGTATGTGAATGTTTCATTACAGCACAAGGTTGCCCCGAGCCATATTTATGAGAACTTCTGATGGTTCAAACAAAATCTTGGGGCCCCTTCGAGCTTGAATTATCGCGAGTCCACTGTAATGGCGCTGGTGAGCATTTGGGGACCAATCCTCACTGTGAAGGTGGAACGCCAGTCAAGCTGTCGGTTGAGGGGCGGCGCGAGCTGCCTCACTCGTTCCAATTCTTCGTGCTGAACCTTCTGCGCCGTCTAGCGTGATCGGTGGCTGTCTGTGCAGGTAGTCGTGGCGTGGCCTTGAAGCTTTCCCGAGTGCTGCAGCGCCGGCGCCATGTTGTTTCCCCTTCTCCTCTCACTGGCAGCCATTTTGTCACTGATGGGGACATAAGGCGTCCAGGATACCCCACCAGGGAATGCATGTGGGGAGGGAAGGAGGGAAGGAACGAAGGAAGGAATGAAGGAAGAAAGGGAGGGAATGCATGTGGGGAGGGAAGGAAGGAAGGAAAGAAGGGAATGCATGTGGGAAGGAAGGAAGGAAGAAGGAAGGAAGGAAAGGAAGGAAGGAAGGAAGGAAGGAAGGAAGGAAAGAAAGAAATGCATGTGGAGAAGGAAAGAAGGAGGAGAATGCATGTGGGGAAGGAAGGAAGGAAGGGAATGCATGTGGGGAGGGAAGGAAGGAAGGAAAGAAGGAAGGGAGGGAGGGAGGAAGGAAGGAAAGTACAGTACATGAAAGGCAGGAAGGTTAACCAGAGAAGAGTCCAGTTGGCTACCCTACACGCGAGAAGTGGGAAAGGAGGTATTTGAAGAGAAAGAAAGGATATAGAAAAGATTGGCAGTGAATCTTGATGAACGAGAAAAGAAAGGTGTCTACAAAAACACAACCACGGGCAATAGCTATGTCTAAAATAGAGCAGGTAAACTAGCCAAAGGCGCGAATGAAAGACGGTTCACAGTGTTTCTACAATCAGTCAGACAAGCGTGTGTCCTTTAAAAACCGTAGTAATACTTCTGTGGCCTTTTGGCACTGCGATGGGCAGCGGCTGTGGTGACTAAGACAGGTCTGCGCAGTTAATGGAATGGTTGTCGAGCTTACGAAATGGCGGCATAGGCTACCTATTTGAAAAAAAATGCTATACGCATTAGCCACAAGGTACACAAGTTTCAAGAATTCTGTGCCATACTTTTTGGGGGGTAGTGGTAATTAAATGGTAAAAATTACTTTCAGGGTGTTCCAAAATTTGACACAACTAACGTGGGCAAAAAGGATAAAAACTTTTTTAGAACCCTCTGTACCCAATGACGAGGAGATTAAACCACGTCTTCCTCCAGTAATCTCCTGTTCATCATCTCTGCCTCAAATGTCTACCTTCCGCCCTGTCGGAATTGTTAATTAAAGGACATGAGCACGACAGCTTTACCAAAAATTACAGAGAACCGCACATATGTTTAATAAAATCTCATGCTTTCGCAGTCCCACACGTTCGCAGTCTAATAAGTGTCTCCCTGAATATTTGCCACCAGGAATGTTGGCATTGTTGGTTGCGTCTACTGCAAAACTCGCGGCTTTCTGCTGGAATCAATGAAGAACAATATAAGAATAGGAGCGCTGATTCGTGGGGACGTGCAAAATTCCCGCGCGCCGCCATTCTCAAGATGTCGGACTGTCGAATGTCGAACACACCACGCTTCCAAAATTCAAATTCACGGAGTACGCGCCGAATGGGCTACGTGCCGGAGTACGGAGTACGTGCCGAGTACGTGCCGAATGAGTACGCGCCAAATGGGCTAGCTGTGAGGCCAGGCGTAGTGGAGAGCTTCGGACAGAATTCCGACCGCTTGGGTATCTCTAACGTGCGTTGAAGTCTCGACACAGAAGAGTTGGCCTTGAAATACAGCGTTCCGTTCGTATTTGCCGCCGTACACGCACGCGCGCGTGCACGCACGCACGCACGCACGCACTCCTTTTTATCGCAGAAAAGTAGGGCCACTGCATCTGTTCCTTGCCTGACCTTGTAAAGGCCGTTCGAGCGAACTAACTTGCTGAAAATTTTCTATTGCCTGACATCTCTGGCACGGCCGCTGGATGAGAGCGCGGTCAGCGCGCCTTTCATCCAGCGGCCATGTCTCTGGGCAGGGGCGTAGCCTGGGGAGGTGGGAGGAAGGGCGGAGTGTTTCGGTATCAGAATACCCCCGGCCGATATGTCTGGGGGGTGTATTCCCCGGGGACTCCGTCCTCCACATTTCGGCATATTATATGTAAAAGTAAAATAAGAAAATTAGAAAATAAAATATAAAATGATTTTTGCACGCAGGCATTCTTTACTTTTAGGTTTTCTTCTACCGGCGGCGTATAACAACCCCGGAAAATTATTTCTGGCTACGCCGCCGTCTATGGGCAACTCGAGATTTTTTTTAAGGGTAGATGGAGAGAAAGAGTTCAATCTCTTAGTCCACTATACCCAATTGCAACAAGTAAAGGGTGGGGAAGGCGTATCAGAACTTCGGCAAGTGTTCTGAAGCCTCAGCACATAGCCCTTCCCAAGCGCCATGCATGGCGCATGGGAAGCATGGAACCACGGTTCCATCGACGCGGCGCCTGGTATGGAACGTTCTTAATTTTATTTTTATTCTTTGTTGGCGGCATATGTTAAACATGAATAAAGACGCGCGGTAATTTACCGTGCGTCTTTATTAGTTGTATAGTGGTAGAAAATAATTAAATTATTTCCTAGCACAATACAACTGCACACTGTTTACCGTTGCGCCTACAACTGAGGCGGTAGGGTAACAGACGACAAAAAATTGAAGCCGCATGAAATCAACTGTTGCTCTTGCAGTTTGCAGCTGAGGCACCGAACACACACAAAAGAATTCTGTTTGAGCATAGTATATATAAGTACGAACGGTCTTAAAAAAAAACGGTGTTAAAAGGTCTGACAAATATTTCCGCAATAAAGCGGCAAGGCTAACTGATAACCGTTACCACAGAAGCGCGCAGCTCAATCAGTAGCAGACGACAAATTCAAACGCTGCATCCTGAACTAGTTTTTTATTTCGAATTTTAATTGTCCATATGCACAAATTATTCGTTATTTCATGTTTATTTCACGTTTTCCATCTATTTTAGCTAAGAAAACGACTGTCCGCGCTTAAACACGACGAAGTTAAACGCAAACGATACTGAAACAGTGCATTTGCGCAGCGCGCTCCGTCCAAGATAGTTGGGCCCCGTACTGCCCGTACTGCTGCTCTGTTAAAAGTGCTCGCTGTAGAGTTATTTAAAACAGAAGACGTCAGAACGACGTTTCCAAACGTCCTACGCTTGGAGGGCTTAAACTAGAACAGAGCGAAGTGCACTGTATTTACCGTTTACAATGTTCCCTTCCAGCGCCGGTGCCAGCGGCAGCTTGCTGACGCAGTTGGACCGTGACGCTGCCCTCAACAGGACATCGATTGACAACCTGAATGCTAATGCTACCAAAGTAACTGTTTTCGGAATTGTTATTCGCCAAGCAAGCTGTACGAACCATCGGTGGGAGTACAGGTAAGTTATTTACTGCGAAGGTCGATGCAAAGTCGGCATTGCTTTGCCTTAACTTCGGGATACTTAACAAGGGTGCATTGACTTGCATGTTGAACGTTGTCGGTGAGTTCGGCTAGTGCCAAATAACACGAAAATAAACACGTTAAAACGAGCGAAACTGCTTCCAGCAAGGAGGGAAGCGAAAATTAAAAACCAATAATTGCGGTCGTTTATGTACAGATACCACGCAATGTATTTTACGTCTTAAGAAAATATACATTGTAATCTTGCGTAAAGAAATAGAGCGTGAAGAATGCGTGTTGAAACACCTATGAACGCGTGCCTCGGTAGCTGCGAGATTCATAATACAATGCACACAATCACTGCGCGCTTCACAGAATCGTCTGCTCCGCCCGACTTGAGCCCCTGCGCGTCACCTTCGCCGCGTCGAACGCGCACTTTGCAAAGAAGCCCGCTTCCGGTGTGCGCGCTGCTATATTGTTTTTTCTGCAGCCGGCTGGATGTGGTTTCCGGACTTAAGCAATGCGGAATAACCACCGCACGTGGTTAGTACTGCCTATTTCAGTGTTATTGTCCAAAAATGACGCCCGTTCAAAGAACTCGTTAAGCCTAACTTGCGAGAACTCCGCACTCTTGGGCAGGTTAGTTTTTATCACATTTTCCTTTAGAGCTAAGGTAACATTCAACAACAGTTATTTCGACAACAAGTTTATATCTACAAACATGTAGCAAAGACAGTTAGCAACTACTGTAATAATTCATGGTGGTAAAATGAATCACTCTGATGCAAATTATGGAAATACTTACACTCAGCAGCCAACCTTTCATTCTGCTTTCAACCACCTGGAAAGCTGATGAAATTATTTATTCATTTACACAGCCTAAGGGCCCTGGGGCATCACATAGGAGGAGATAGTTTTATAAGAAAATAAAGAGCTCTCAACAAGTGTAGTGAACATTTAATACACGACATGAACAAAAAAAATAATTTTTATAAAAATCAAGGAAACATAAGAGGCACCAGAAACACTTAAACAGCACAGATAACCAAAATAAGAAAACATAATACTTCAATATATGTCACAAATGACTTTCAAGGATGCTAAATAGGCAGTTTCCAAGATTAGGTTTCTGTGAAGATAGCTGCACAGGGTGTTGAATTCCATTAAGTTATGCTGACTACTAAATAATTTTATAATTATTTGCTTTGATAAATATCGTGTTATATTAAAGATACAGGGCTAAAGTAAAGGCACACAAATGAGTGGTCACTAGAAAATAAAGCGTGGAAGTAGGATAGCCTGGAAAACTCGGGTGAACGGTGAGAGGTGGAAGATTAGGAATTTTTTTCAGTGGAGATTCACTTTGATGCCAAGAATATGACAATAAAATGAACCTTGCAACTTTATTTGGGATGTACTTTAGTAAACTGGTAAGATTAAAGTGATGTTGGTGCCATATCCCAATAAAAGTCTTGTTCATTAAGCACATGTAAAACATGGTATTAGAGTTTGTCTGTTGTAAATGGTGCTTGAGAAGGTCAAGTTTTTGAGTGCTAGTGCTGACAAAACATGGTATTAGAGTTTGTTTGTTGTAAATGGTGCTTTAGGAGGCCAAGTTTTTTTAGTGCTAGCGCTGACATTTCAGAGCAGCAGTGGCCTGGCAGCAATATTGTGGTTGACGCCCGTCTTGATGAACGATATATAACACATGAACCGTATGAATACAGTGGACTCTCGTTAAGATGACATCGGTTAAGACAAACACATGGTTAAGACGAACAACATTTTTTCTCTCCTGTAACGTCCACAATGCCAAAACCCTCCGCTTCAGACGAATTTCTAATAACACGAAGAAATTTTTACGGTCCCTTCGAGTTCGTCTTAACCGGAGTCTACTGTATAGCATTGTTGTATATAGCCATTCTTTCATCTTTCATTTCTTCAACATCTTCATCTCTTTAATCCTCTATCCATGCTCTTTCTTCCCCTCCCTCTTTCCACACACAGAATAGCTGGCCAGGACTAATACCGTCAAGCCAACCTTTCTGTGTTTCTTTTTTCATTTCAATAAAATTTCTCTCTGTCTTCCTAGGATTGAGTTCAGCATGGGAATTGGATGTTATGTCAGCATTAAAGTTAGCTCCGAAGTATTTAAGCGAAGAAGCATGTCAGTGCAAAGAAATCCTGTGTCCTGTTTGATCAAACGATAAAAGAGTTTTTATTACAGCTTCGACGTCGTCTTCGGGGCGAAGCGAGAACCGCAGCGTGCTCAATTTCACCCTGAGGGACTCCGTGCGCGACACGGTGAATGCCGCTTGCTGGGGTGACCGGGCCGAAGTGGACAAGGTGGCGGTCATCTTCAGGATTGGTGACTGCGGTAAGTTTGACGGCTGCTTTTCATACCCAAATACAGCCTTTGTCAAAATTTTCTAGACCACTTTAAACATTTTGGGCCACCAAGAATTCAAACCAAAAGCTTAACATTTAACTGTGGCCAGAATATTACATGGCGGTAAAAAAGAACAAGTCCTCTCCAGCTTCCTGGAATAAAACAATTCATCCTCACTAGTGAGCTAAGCTTGTACTTAGAATTTTTTTTGGCCTATGCATTTTTGACTTGGCCTAGAAAGTTTCGACAAAGACTGTACATGCGCACTGTGCCATGATTTGCTTACCCCAAGTTAGCCGTCTGTCAGTTTCATCACATAATGAGTAGCATTATTTTTCAAGAGGACAGCGATACGAGAAATTCTCGGGAATCTCACATCATTGAAATGAGTCAGCCATAACAGGCTGGGGATTGAAAAGTTCATCAAGACAATCATAAAATTTTTTTTTAGTGACGTTACAACTTTCTGATGACGCCAAAACAGTTTGATGGCGCAAAAGAGATGATATCAGAGTATTTTCCCATTGAATGTACATGTCGAGGTACAATGCCCCTTTTGTATGCTAAGGGCACACAAGCGCAGTCACAAAATGAGCTTAAGAAAAAGCAGACAGCAATATTTTGTCGATACTGTGACCATCAATAATACCAGGGTGTGGTAGCGCCCTCTAGATGCTTTTTGGAAGGTGATCAATGTGGGACAAGGGATTTGCACCCCATACGCAAAACCTAGGGGTTAAGGCAACACTAATGTAGTGAGGCGGTTGCTTACTTTTATCTCAGATGATACAATCACAGACTAACTAAAGCCCCACAACATTATGAAGGTATCGGCAGTGATGTGTGTGACATACTGACTCCCCCGCACTTTTCTAACCTGACCCAGAGTCACTGATTCAGGTTAATGATAAATTGCATCGGTTGCCCTGCAGCGGCATTTCTTGCTCCAAGGCAACCATTCGAATTCGCCAATAGTTCGCAAAAAGCTAGTGAACGAAGTTCCAATTGACCATTGCTTGTCGTTCCTCCATTTGTTCCCACCTCTCACAGTGCGTGTGAGCAATGTGCAAGTTCGGGACCGCAACCTGGGCTCCACTCAGGACCAGTACTCACCTGACGCTTCGAGGTACGTGAACGCAGCTTCCTTTATGCCCTGGCAATACAACACAGTGCTCACGCTATCGTGTCCATGCGTGTCTATCGTGTCAATACGTATCTAATGATCAACGAAAGCCTCCCTCCAGCAGCCAGCTTGGGCGTGCCAATACATGTCAGAACATTTTATTCAATAATTTCAATGTAGGCTGCAGGCTGTTCTCCTGAGTGGCACAGCCCTCACACCCACATATGTATAAGCTGGGTGAAAATTCACTGCCCACAATTACGAGTAACTACAAGTCCGATTTAAGGTTCCTGCTCTAATGGGCCCTACAACTTGTAACTCCCCCTCTTTTGTTATGCCTCGACTAGCTGCACGCACGGTGAGAATGCAGCAGTGTGCGTAGAAGCAGGCCAATCAAAGGTGTTGCAGCATGTGTCGATGTCCACATCCCAGCTTGTACTTTTGTTTCACCAAAGACAGAAGCCCTGTAGTATTAACTGCTTCCAAATAGAGACTTTGCAGTGACTGACTTTCCAGTTTGACTGACGGGCCGTCACACAGGCAATTTAAATCATCGCTGAAATGTTTGCGCTGTCCATAACATGCTAGGTTTGAGGCTCTAAATAAATAAACCATAGCCAACTGGTTAGTGCAATGACAAGTGGTTATACTGGCTGCTGTGTGAACAAGCAATGACTAGACAGCTCAATGACAATCAATTTCACATGTGTGACAGGAAAATTTGATTTTGAAAGTGTAATGGCCAATGTTCGCGCTTCTGAAAATCTTCCGAGTTCTCAGAAGGTCTCACTTTAAAAATGATTTGTGCAGACACTTTGACTGCCTACCCAATGACAACACTCATGCCTTGGCTTTCCTTTCCTTTCCATTTGTGGCAGCCCTTTCAATCTGGTGCTGAGCGCTGACCGAGAGCCTCGCAGCGAGGTGGCCATCGCCGACGAGGACGTCTTCCTTGAAATGCTCCCGCTGACGCAGATCCCCCTCCGCGACGACTCGAGCGTCACCACGCTCGCCGACCTGCTCTACTGCGGTCACGAGATGAAAGACCGTCACGTCTCCCTCCTGGTCGGCGTCCAAAAGGTCAGAAAAACAGGTCACCCGACTACTAAATCACCAGTTCAAGATAGCCAGCCGAGAGTTTGATTGATGGGGTTTGATGCGCTGTGATAACACCTGAGCTGTGAGGTGCGCTGAAGTGGAGGGCTCCGAATTAGTTTAGACCACTTGGGGATCTTTAACGTGCGACTGAAATTTCAAACACACGGGCGTTTTAGCTTTTCGTCTCTATCAGAAAAGCGGCCGCCGCGGCCGGGATTGAACCCACGTCCTTTGGCACGGCATCACAACGCCTTAACCACCGCGACAGGTAGCTGGGAGTTTGAGGCCTATTCTCAGACATAACAGTGCCACAGCAGAGATGGCAGAAAAAAATTCTGAGGAAACCTAAGCATTTCTTACGGGTTCTGAATTCGAAAGCATGAATGTCCAGAGGTGCACGAAGCTGTGCCACAAGCATCCAGAAGCTGGGAGCCACTCATTTTCAAAGACAAATTTTCTGCCGGCTTCATTTATATCTACATCCGGAATTCACAGACCTCTCCAGCATGTCAAGATGAGTGGCACACCAAATACAGTGAGATTTGAATGCGTGTGAAGTAACATTTCGTTTAGCCATAGCGCTTTAATATCTTCAACTTCCTTTTCACCGCTATAATACACTGACTTGGAGCCTAGAAAATACCAGTTACAATTAATTCTTCACTTTCCCCGAAATCCAGCTCTGTTTCGAGTCTCCTGTATTGAGAAAATAATAGCATTAAGCAATTTGGTGGCCCCATAAGAGGTGCGTGTAAGCCCCTTTCTGTGAAATTTTTTAGAATGGTACAAGAGACTAATGCGTATTACAAACGCATGAACATCTCGCAAAAAATACTGCCTACTTAGGGGGCTAAATCACCGAGCATCTCTGGCTATTGTCAGAGCATGCAGTTTCGCCATCTACAAATATGCAAGACTGCACCACAGCAGTAGAAATAAACGAACCACGAAAACAACTTTTTCTGCATAAGCTGTTGAGCCAAAAGTAGAAGAATTTATCCGGCCTATACTATATTTGGGCGCAAGTTAAGAACAGCTACAGCTCATGCACTGTACCAATCTGCTAAAGCGACAGACTTGCATGTCAAAGCGCGCATGCAACTTGAAAGGAGACTGCACTGATGCGTGACCTCGTCTGCTTCTTTCCACGTAGTTTGTCGTCGCTGCAGTGATGCATAAGAATTTAAGTGCAAAAAATCTTGGAAACGACTCGTGTCACATTCAAAATACTAGCTGTAACGCACTCTTTAGCACCGTGTGGAGGAACAACCAATTGCAATGACAAGGCGCAGGGGAAACTTCCGTTGTCTCTCTTATGATCGGCCCAGTGTGGTTATATGTCTTAATTAAGTTCTCTTAAAGGGGTTGAGACATCAAATTTGTTGCTTGTGCATTCTTTGTTGAAACATTTCATATTGCTTTAGAAAGCATGATACATGCTCGCACATTCACATATTCTGAGTAAATAATTTATTATCGCATATTCATGTGAACAGGGTTCGGTTTCTGGGTGCCAATTTGAGCAGCGACGTCACAGTGTTGCGAGGACGCTCTGCCATGTGTGTCTACCATGCGGTGCTGCGGTATGCTGCAACTCTACTGCGGCGTCCATTCTCGCACACATGTTAAGCGGTATTCACACGACGGAGCATTTCAGTGGAAAATCCAAGGGAGGTCGTGGCGTCACCGTAGGCGGACTTACGCTCAGCCAGCTCCTTCGCTCACACAGAAGGATGTGACTGTCGGACGGATATCACTGTTTGCAGTCGCCAAGCTCTACTGAAGAGCAGAGCTGCCGCAGCACTGTTGGTTACACATCGGCGGCAGTTTCTGCTAATGCCTCTACGCACTGATCTCGTCAGCCGCCCAAAAAGCAGCCGTGGATGCGATGCAGGCGCTGTGAGTGCAAATCACTGCCACGGCTGGAGACCAACAAGCGAGGTAGTGGATGGGGAGACGCTTGCTGGGAGCAGCCAGCCGGTCTGCCTACAGGTCCGCCTACATATGTTAGGCTTGACACTGTGGCGGTTATTCGATTTGCGATCTCGTAAGCAGTGCAGATGATGATTTTTAAGCCAATTCGCCATCCCAACATTAACTCCTTTCTCGTATGTGCAGCTTTGTTTAGGACTTAAGTCCCATTTAGTGCAGCAGTAACAAGCTATCGCTAGACCTACCTGCGCCGGCCTGTGCCACTTCGCAGCCACTGCCTGCGCAGCGACCAGGCTTACCTCAGTGCGCCTGTTGTGTGTGCCATAGTTTCATACAATAACTAGAAAGGAATCTAGCGCTGCGATCGTCCGCCGCAATGGGCGTGATGGGTAGTTCTGGATACGGATTGGCGCTCGATGGCTTGTCGAAAGTTGCTATGGATTGAATCGTGCAGGCAGTTTCGTTTTGTTTTTGACTTACATTGAACGCATTTGTTTGCCTATGCCGGGGTGTTGGAAGAAGCATTCAAAAATACGTTTCTCCTTGAACTGCATGCCGCGCGTGCACTGACACCGCCATGAGTGGAATGTTTTATAACCTAGAGTTGCGAAATGGGTGGGTTATCAATTCGTTGCCGGCACAGCGAGCACGAAAACACAAATGACGGCGCTTGTGCGTGGCGAAGTTGTCTGTGAATTAGGAGTTGAGGCGCTGCTCATTCAGCAGAGCAATGTATTTTCGAAAGCTGATGACGGTTACGAATAGCTTGGAACAGCCGCACCTCTCACGCGAGCGCCGCTCCTACGGGGTAGACCAGCAGTACCAACGGCTGATAGGAATGCAGCTTGATGAATGTCACTAATTCAGGCAAGAATAACTTCTCCAAAGGAAATCAGTTTCTTTTTTTATGAGCACAAAACTTTTCTCAGTGTTACAAACTACAAGCGCCGAAACTTTTACAAATAGTTTTTAAAGAAGTCTGCGTCCTGCCGTAGTTGGCGGCAAATGGCAAACCTGCTCCACAAACCTCCTTGACTCCGCGTCTGCTTTTATTGAAAACGCCCGTTTTATTTCGTACAAAACCAGTTTTTCTCACTAATTGTCTTTTTGTTCGCCACGTAATTTGTAACGGAGAACCGGGCAATAAGAGTTTTTTTGTCAAAAAACACAATTTGCGCAGCCATAGGCCCGTTTCGATCCTACGCAATCCGGTTCCAGAACTACCCATCATTCTCATTAAAGCGTAAGCACCGCCGCCGTGTTCGTGTTGACACTAGCGCCAATTTCCCCTCTAGTTATTATTGTACGAAACTCTATGGTGTGCGCAGCGCATTTCCGCGTCCAGTGTAATAAAAGCAATGAAAAGTAGAGTGCCTGGAACCGCTCTAGAACTTGAGTCATGGCCATCTGGCTCTCTGCGATTATCTGTGCTTCGTCTTTGGGAACTTGTGAAATCTTACAGGGTCACTGAATTTGCTTGGACAGTAGTAGTCTAGTCCATAACACAACAGTAGCCAGGCATGGTGCTTTGTAGCGCAGCAGATGGGGCTCACGCATCACTCACACTCGTTTGCTGATCCAACCCCTAAATCTGGTCGATGATCCAACCAAACAGGTAACTGTGCTAACTGGGGCTCACATTGCAATGCTCAAGTCGCTTACATGGTATGACCACACTGAAACTTTGTTATGCTGGCAATAGATTGACGTCAAGGTTAGTGGAGCTAGCGATGTGTCCCTATCTCCATTGATTGATTGTAGGGTTTAACGCGGCGACGCAATGCAGGCGATGAGGCGCGCCGTAGTGGAGGGCTCCGGATTAATTTTTACCACCTGGGGATCTTTAACGTGCGCCGAAATCTCGAACACACGGGTGTCTTTGCTTTTCGTCTCCATCAGAAAAGCGGCTGCCGTGGCTGGGAATCGAACCCGCGACCTCGTGCTCAGCAGCGCAACGCCTTAGCCACTGAGCCACCGCGGCGGGTCGGTCCCGATCTCCAGAACGAGCATTTAAGTACTTTTTAGAAGCGAATTAAAATAGATATTAAATATTTGCTGTACCCAGCACTTCATGTCGACTGTCCTTGCATACAGAGGAAGCCTGCAGCAGGCTTTTTACAGACTTATAATTTAATGTCTCAACTCCTCTTAGTCCCGTCGCACTTAAGTTCAGCACACAGGATGTGCCATCAGCCAGTTGAAACAACAGACCCTGTGCAGTACATGTGCAACACATTTGCATTTATTTGCATACAAAAAAAAATACTAAAATGTCCCCCGTGAAACAGCGCGCCATGCGCGCAGATTTACTCTGGTGACACTGCCGGTGCTGCCTCTGGCTTTTTTCGTCGCCGCTCCCAGATCTGGATGTAGGCCTCCGACAGTGTGATCATCTGGGGCAGAATCTCCGTGACGTGAAGATCTTGCAGTTCGTACCACTTCCCCGAGCCACGGTGAAGGATGTGGGCCCTGCACAGAGAATTCGGTAGAGATATCGTTCGTCAGGTGCCGATGAAAAACTGACAAAATCCACGTAGCCATTGCCGTTGAACCCCGCAACAACGAAACCGCAAGGCAAAGCTGACAAATTCGCTTTTGCGGGAATTTTGTTGCCACAAGAATGAAACATAAACACCAGGAAAATCGGCCACAAGCTGAAAATTTATTTCTGAAAGTCGGTTATATGTATTACTTTGCAGGCCTTACCTTGCAGCAACGTCACAGCTCGGTTCTCACACTACAATAAGTGCTTCATTGCTAGTCGTCGTGTGTGCCTAAGAATGACAGATCGTGTCAAACGCATCCAAAAGGTCCCGCAGGTTCACCTTCTCTACACATTTTTCTCCTTGGCCCTCAGCACCGTGTATGTCCGAACATGCAAGCGAAGTCCAGCTTCTTCTGTTGATAAACTTTCCAGAGAATGCACCTCATTACAATGCCGTCCCCAAAACTAAGACAGCACCGCTTTGTTGACGTCCAGACAGGCCATAGCCGTCACTGTTTTGTTTTGAAGCACGTGCGCCATTAAAGAGTAGCAGCCTTGTTTTTCGAAATGGTAGAGCAAGCTGCAGACGGTTCTAAACTTGTCGGCGCTATCCTCCCTTCCTCCACTTGGGCCACTGACTTGAGCAAGGATGGCTGCCTTATTTTGTAGCCATAAAACTTCCTCTTTTAGGCTGGCGGAGGCACCTTACTGAGAGTGAACTCGCTGATCCTCACACACAACAAATGCACACGTGCTGTTCAGCAGTAGCGACCAAGTGTAGCCAAAGCCGCGCTGCCACGCCGTGAGTCACCATGTGTCGCCCCCTGGTGGTGTCGCTGCGAGGCTGCCTCCACGGCCGCCTGCTGCACGCTCTTTTTGTAAACAAACATGGCGGCGGCCATGCAAGCGTGCTTTGACAAAAGTTTATGCCCTTTGAGTCTGAAAAAAATGCATTTGAGCACACTTTGGACACTGTTAGCCTCAAATGGGTAGGTAAAATGCCAAACGAACTAGCAAATTTCGTTGACGTGGGATTGCTTTCCAAAAGCATTTCGTTGCCGTGAGATATGAAATACATGGGCGTCCATGGACGTTCGCTGAAGATCCGAAAATAGTTCGTTGCTGCGGGAATTTCGTACTCGTGAGATTGCGTCATCATGGGATTTGACTGTACTCAGTATTGCTCAAGTACCCACTTAAAATCTGCAATCAATCACAATAAAACAGAGAGAGAGTAAATGTAAATGTAATTGTATGACCCCCACACAGCTACAAACTTGAAAGCAGTACACACAACCATAGTGACCTAGAAGATACAGAGGCATGACAAGAGTGTTTCAAAAAATAGTCAGAACTCGTGATAAAATCAACCGTCACTGAAAGTGCGTCCAATCGGTTGTCAAACCTTCAAAGTCCCAAATTTCAAATGCAAACGAAACGAACCCATGCTGACGACTTTCTCAGCACTAAGTAAATGCATCTACGAATTACTAAAATGTGTACCGATACATGGTTTATGAGCTAAAGGTGTGTTATTGTAATCCTCCTTCATGATCGATTCGTGTATTGTGTTACCTGTAGAACCGTTCTTTCTTTGTGATTTTCCAGTGACCGTTTTGACAGAGTGGAAGCCCGTTTTCACGTGCACGTGCGTGCTCAGAGACCTTATCAGAACTTTTCAGTCAACCAAGCGGTCTATGGGGAAATGCGTTAGTTTTCTGACAGGACGGCATCGGTCCCACTAAGAATGCTCTTGCTTTAATAATAATTCACTGATATATATATCAGTGTATGTTTTAAGTTTGACTGCACTTCCAGCAACGCAAAGAGAGATAGACACTTTGCGAGGCGACAGCGGACACTATACTCGCCTGTAGGTGCCCTTGCCCGAGCCGGGCTCTCCCTCGTGGACGATGTTGGCGATGAGGTCGTAGACGTAGGTGCCCTCCTCGCTGTCGGGCACGCTGGTGGCGACCAGCTCGCCCAGGTCGACGTCCTTGATGGGGAAGTTGACGATGGTGGGGTTCTTCTCCACAAAGAAGGTGTTCTTGGTGAAGCGCTTGATGTACAGGATCAGGTAGGGGGGCAGCGCGGTCAGCTCGAAGCGCTTGAGCGTCGAGTCCTTGTACGTGCGGTACTCCTTCTCGCTCGTCCCGTTGAACTTGGACAGGATGGTGAACAGGGGCACCTGCCGTGCGCGTTTAGAGTTTAGAGTAAAATTAAAACGGCTTGGAATACAGAGCGGAAAAAACAGGACTAAAACAACTCGCCCCAAACTCGACCTTACTAAATTAAAATCCAAAATTGCATTTTGAACGGCACTAACACGACAGGGATATGTAGAAAGAAGGATGATACAGGCGCTGGCTATCAACTAAGGTTTATGCAGAAAAAGCGACACATATACAGTCGACTCTCGAATATTCAGTCACTTAATTGGATTTTTCCGTTAATTGGAAGTGATGTTCTGGTCCTGGCAATTTTACACGCAATTCAATAGAAGAAATCACTTGATAATTCGAAGCTAGAACCCATTACATCAGTTAATTGGAAGTTATTTTAAATCTTAAGCGCCCAAACACTGTGGTGCTCTGCCCTAAGCCGGCATCATCGCAACTGAGGCAGCACACAGTCAATAAAGCGGCCGCTCGGTGGAGACTTGCGCCAGTGTATGTATCCACCTCTTTTCAGGTCCTCAACCTTCTTTGTTGTGCACAGCACCGTTGAGCAGTTTGCTTGGTGGGCGCTTCAGGCTTTGATTTTAGTCATAAGTCTCAAGGTCTATTATCACCATTGGTCAAACAAGCCAACCGAAGAAAGAAACAAATCTTGAGGCTGGAGGCACTGTTAGGCATTTGCAGAGGTGGAACAGCCAAAATGAAGATTTGGAGCACACTTCCGAGCTTTTGGAGCAGGTTGCTTTGTAAGAGCCATGCAATTCCTCAACACAACAAAAACCCGCCCGCATCTTCCCACGGGGGAACTCGAGTAAATGCGTCGTAGAGTGGTGGGGTATCGCGTGAATGTTGCGTAAATGGGTATGGTTTGGAATGCCTAATTGTTATTTTGTCTTTATTATTCTTATTTATTGAATGAAGGAGAAGCAAAGGCAAGGAGTGTAAAGTTAAAGTCTGTCTTTATTGCTTGGTGCCGTCAAGCAAAGCGTCAAGTCAAGCGAAAGCCAAGCAAAGACGCCCTTGACTGAATTCCGAACGCGCGCTCCGCCGCTTATATACACACCGCCCGCATTCGAGGGAGAGGAGTACGGGGGAGAGACGCGCATGCGCACACTTCTGTACACAAGCGCGCGAACTTTCCACGCACCCACCACGCCGTTATCACGTGTACACGCCCTGCCGCCGTTACTGTTGAGCGTGACGCAGCGCACGGGTAGCTACGACGCATGCGCGCACAGACGCGCTCCCCCCGCACCGCCGCAGCTGTTGTTGAGAGCGACGGAGCGCACGGGGTACACGCGCTCCTCCCGCACCGCCGCACCTGTTGTTGAGAGCGAGGAGGGTACGGGGGAGAGACGCGCACCTGCGCCTCGACGCGACGCGCATGCGCAGTGAGCGTGTGGACGGCACCGACAACATCGACGAGTGACATCGCGAGCCTAAGAAACGCTCCGCATTTAAAAAAAAGAGAACCTCACAGAGCAGAAAATCACCAAAAGAAGCTTTCAGCTGGTTTTCCATAAATTTATTTCAAGCAACAAAGCACTAGTTGAAGAAAACGAACATCGTACGAGCTAAACATAAGCCTAATTATCAGCATGATATGTTTAGAACTTCTTTTTCTGCAAAAAATTCAGGTTTGACTAGGCTTCTGAGAGCTTCCTCTGGCCCTCGTTCAGAAAACTCTGGCCACTTGGCACACCAGCGAAGCCTTTTTTGCTCATGCCTCATGAGATGAGGAGATCAGCATTGCTCAACATCATCTTAGCTGAATCGATTTCGGCCTGCACTTCTTGCTATTTGCCATCCTTGTTTGTAGCACTGGAATCACCTGGCTTTGATTTTTTGTCGCGTGGTTCTTCCCATGATTGGCCTTCAAGTGGCTGCATCTGATGTTTCCGAGAGCCCTTCACAGCTCTGATGAGCTTTCCCACCCACTCAGGGGCACAGCTGTTGCATTACGGCCAAATCCGACCCTGAGTTATGCACTAGACACAAAAGTTCACCGTAGCTTTTAAAAAAACTACAGAAAAAGATAGAGGAAAGCATAAATATAAAAATATTAAAAAAGAATAAAATTATTTCAGGATATACAAAATCTAACACAATGCTTTGTTTCTTCATCGCGAAAGTTTGATGCGGCTAGGTGTAACTGGTTTTTTTGTTTTGTGCGTGATCTCTTTGGCACTAGGGCCATGGCTACGTCGTCGCCTAGGTACACGTGGGCTTTCGTCTCGGCGAAAACTTGATCCCTTTCTGAGATGGTGGCAGGAGATCACCACCATAGGTAGTTAACACCCTAGCGAACAAATATAAACCAGCCAGAACATATTTCAGCGCACATACCTACTCCAGAGACAATTGAAACCGAAACCAACACCCACCTTTGAGCGCGATTTGATGTTCCAGGCTGATCGACACCTGAATCCTCACTCGAGCTGAAATCCGATCTCTAAAGCCGCATTCCGACTCTTCACTGCCACTCTCATCGTTAAAATCCACAGTAGAAGGCGAAGATATGCGAGACGAGATGAGGCGGATTTCTTATCGCGCTCGCGCGAGTATGACGCCATGTTTGTTTGTTTACATTCGAAACCACTGCCCCTCAGAATAAAATATCTGATGCGTTGCCGCCTGGCGATAAAAAAAGAAACTTCACGAAAGAGAAAACTATAGTTTTCAAACTATCTCCTAGATGTCGCTAGGTGTTCCATCGAGCGAAAATTTGTATTCTGCAGGCTCGTGAAACCATCGATCATATGTGATCGATGGCCTATGGAGCGGTCCCGAAAGAGTTAAACACGGAGGCTCGCTGGTTTTCGATGCCTTGAAAAATTCTAGCCAAGTCTGCTGCTGGCTATCTTGCGTGGGAATATAATCCCTCGCGGCCATTGTATGCCGCGCAGCAAATTCGATTGGCCAGCTGGACCTCTCGAATCACCCAATCATGAAGCCAAACGCCCCTCACCAAATTTCATACGTTTTCCTCCTCTTCCCAAACGTAATGAGAACGTGTACATGTCAGAGAGGCAAGGTTCTTACATTCAAGGTGGCCATTAGGCACCAGTGCGCCCACAAAAGTCGTCGCCCAGGCTTACGCACTGCAAGTCCAACCCACCGGGTCCGAGGCACTACGGAACAACAGCGGCTTGTTGCCATAATTGGGCGTGTCCTTTCCAAGCGTCTTAAACGGGAGCCGCGCTCACCAAAATGCCAGCACTGCAGCCAGAAAGAGAAGCGGGGGTGGCAATGCACGCATCTTATCTCCCAATCTCCCTCTGCCCATCTCCCATCTCCAATCTAGTCAATCAGTCAAATCCGTGGTCAAATGCACAACATGTGCGCACGTCACGGCCATACAGGAAATGGAAAAACGGAAACGATCTGGCGCCACCTCATGAAAAATGGCAGCACGACATTCAGTTTCGTTTTCAGCCCCGATAGAAACTGCCATATCCCTGCGACTGTTTTAGAGCAGACATGGAGCAAATATTCAAATTAATATGCTTTTGGAGCAGAATGGAGCAGGATGACCCTCTTGGCACAGCTTGGCGCAACAGTTCCACCGCTGCATTTGCACTAACTGCATCTTTCCCAGCCATGTTTCAGTGTTCTTGCAATTGGTTCAAAAATTAGTACGGCTGCGATAGAGAAAGAAAAAGACAGAAAAAAAAAGAGAGAAAACGCTGAACCCAAAGCTTAAGTGTTAAAGCTACCCGTTAAATGCCAAGGCGTGCTTAGGAGTGTTGAAGGAACTTCCAAATCAGCCGTTGAATCTATAGACAATGGGCTATCACCTCCAATCGTGGCACGGTACAGAATGAGTAAACATGGCTTAACGCCATAACAGCCCCACAACAATTTCACCGAGCCAAGCACTCAAGCAAGCTGTTCCTACAAGCACCGTGATGACTGTAATTTCCGCTGCTCTTCGACCAGACATAAGAAGATAAACAGCTTTTCTCACACCTCCATGATAGTCACTCTGAGCGTAGCTGCAACCTTTTGGAATTGACTGAAGACAACACCCAACATACTTTACACGAGTAATGATGCAATGAAAACTAAAACAGCGTCACAATCACTCTACTGCCTTTGGTGTGCAGAAGAGAACCCCATACTGCCAACATCCCGCACCCTTCACTTCCAAAGAAGAGAGCCTTTGAAAAAAAAAAAAAAATAATAATAATAATAAAAAATAATAATAAAAAAAGCCGTTACACTCAACGTGAAAGCTGTCAGAAGTGCAGAGCAGTGATTCGCCACAATGGGCTGTGGTGCCGTTATCCGCTCACTGCTACCACCCATCACGCTCTTCGCCACCCTGTCTTATTCCTCTCCTGATGAATTCGATGGAGGTTTGCCCAACGCATTTCAAATTTCCCGCCTTCAAAGTGCTTGCGCGGCACCTGCCTGAACCTGCGCCAGCAGGAGTTCTGCTCTTGTCGTGGCCACTTTTTCTCCCGCACGTGCCGGCGTTGCACTGCCGCTTTTTTTTTTTTTGCTTACTATCGTAAAAACCAACTCAACCAGCATTCATAACTAAATGAATGCGGCACTGCCGGTTAATTATGTATATTTTGCCTCAAATGTACCTGCAGTTTTCTCACCACTAAACAATCGGGAGATGTATGACAAGTGCCAGCAGTTCACAAGTTTCAAGCGGTTATGACTATATAAACCACTTCGCTTTCGAAGCCTCTGGGTTACGCCACGATGATGGAACGCCATGTGGCTCTACTTGGGTCCAGCGAGCGAGCTACGACGACAAGGCGAGCCCCTAAAGTGCTCTGCACTTAAAAGCTGTCGCACCTGGGGAATGATGTTCTCCCTCATTTCGTCCTTGAACAGCGGCTGCGCGGGCAGGTCCGCCGTGAGGTACATGAAGCCCGTGTTCTCCACTTTCTCGTCGTACTCCGTGGTGCGCAGGGCAGCACGCCTCTCCGCTTCCGTCATCTCCACGGGGATAACCTGAGTGAATTAGGGGGAGGGGCAAAATTCAAACACAGGGTAGGTTAGCACAAAACGACGAAGGTTAGCACGAACAAGCCGTATCAATTGAATGATTTCGAATAGGCGCGGTCACGAAAGAGTTAATGTGCCAAAACTGTTCCTAGGCTACCAGGGGCACTGTATTAAAGGATTGGTATACATTTCTGGGGGGTTTACCAACAAGTGCCGAAATCTCGCTACCGAGGGAGTTATTATGGACACAAGAATCTCACCCCTAGTTGCAAATGAAGATCACTCAGGTCCGAGTGCAAATGAACGACAGTGCGAAAAAAAGCTAACCAAGCTTGTTGCCTATTTGTAAACTATGACACAGTCATTTCTGTTTCACTTTTTGGGTGAGGGCAAGTTGTTCTCAGTATGCATTTTTTGGTGATCTCACCGACTTCTTCGCTAGGGTTGGCTCATTCAGCAGTATCTTGTACAGACGCAGCCACGGTCATGATTGTGTTTGAAAATTGAATTTTTAAGCATGCCCCATTTTATATCTTGAGCCTTAAAATGCTGACACAAGCATATAGCAGGCACATTTTAATTTTTCAAGTCATGCCGGCAAAGCACAAACAGAGCCAGGCTTGGGATTTTACTTTTCAAACGAAGACGGCGGCATTGAATACGACGGGTGAGAATAACAGACAACAAGACGTCTTTTGCACTACTCTGCAATCCTGTTTTGTAAGCCACATCTCAACTTGCCCAACAACGCCTGTTTTGAAAACAAAGTTGCACTGCACTTCACCGGTCCCTCGTACTCGTCATTTTGGACTGCTCAGATATGTTCCACAGGCGCACTGTATTTATTTACCCATAAAATTTCTATTACAAAAGCAGTCCTGCATCGCGAAGGAACTGCTAAAACCTGGCAAATAGAAGAAAAAAAAAATCTAATTTCGACCCCATACATAGTCTAGGTACTAAGGCTACACTTGGGGATCTTTATCTGGGGGCACTTCTCTTAAAACAATTTCTTTTAATGTTTAAGTAAACACCGTGAAACTTGCCAGCATTGCTGCTTTTCCCCCACTGATTTCAAATATTGTTATTTTTTTAGTCAGTCAATTAGTTCCCAAGATAATTAGAGATAATTAGTCATTTTTGGAGGACCAATAGACAAAACAGTGGAACAAGAGAAGCGGTTTTTTGACGCACCGCTTGGAACCAATTTTAAACTTTGGAGGCACCAGTGGACAGGAACCATTTTGAATGCCCATTTTTTTGAATGCCCATTTCAAGCACCAAAGTTTAATGAGCTCTAAAATTAGTTCCAAGGGGTGCATCACAAAACTTGATTCTCCTATTGCGTTCACGAGGGTTCATATTATTGGAATATATAGATTATAGTTTTAAAGCTAACACTGCTTAAGCAATTGTTCCGCCATGAATGGATGATTATCTCTAATTGTCTCAGCAGGGTTCGTACGGGCTTCAAAAGCCAAAATTCAAGGGTTTTCAAGGACTTTCAAGGACCAGAAAACACATTTTCAAGGTCCCCATCTTATGCTTTATCTGGGATTATTTATAACTTTTTTAACACAATGCAAAATTGTGTTATTGCCCAATACCTAAGAACATTACTGCACATTCAGGTAGGCGCTATGGGTTCATGAACGCTGTCCCAGCTTTATTTTTTATTTCATAGTTTGTATTTAGAGGTTTTTCTTTTTTCTTGGCGTTTTGCTTAGGCTGTTTGATTTCAAAACTTCGTTAATGTTGCCTGCATCTCCTGCTTTGTCAGCAAGAGTACAGCTGAAATTAACTCAGCAAGTGTTGCTGCAAGGCAGGACAAACTATGCACACGTCCTCCATTTGCATGTAAAAGCAAATGCAGATGGAGCGTATGAGGCACAGCAAACATGCAATGAAAGGCCGTCCACAGACTAGATGGAACATGCAAGATAGAGAACAGAAGCCGGCTTTCACGGGATTGCATCGTGACATGAATTCTATTGAGGAGTGCTGCTCCCAATGTTGCCTCGTAATAATGAGAATCCACAACTCGTAATTTCACGCAATACACTGAAACTTGATTGTTACAATGTTTCTTTACATTTTTAACACGTAAAATTTACGACAAACACTTTAAATTCTTGTGGAAAAGATGGGGCCCTTGGTTCTCTCCAGAAAAACCAAGGGTTTTCAAGGACCCTTTAAAAATTCCAGGAGTTTCCAGGCCTTGAAATTTACACGTCTAAATTCACGGGTTTTCAAGGTTTTCAAGGACCTGTGCGAACCCTGTCTCAGGAACTAATTGACTGACTCAAAAAATAGAGGCATATTTGAAATCAGTGGGAAAAAAGCAGCAACACTGGCAAGTTCCACGGAGTTTATTTGAAAATTAAAAGAAAAGAAAAAAAAAGCCATGTCCCCCCCTAAAAGGGACACTGAAGTGATTGTAAACATTGCGGGATTACTAGCGCAAATTGTAGTCCGGAGTCCATAGGCCATGTTTCGACCACTCTAGAGCGCTGTTTACGCGATTTTATTTAGTACAAAAATCAATTTCAAAATGCTGTCCTCCTCCCTGCATTCTCGCCCAATTTCTGTGGCGTTTTCGTGTGGCGTCAGATGAGCTGGCAATTGGCTGCGCTACTGCACGGCTCGCCGACCTTCCGACAGAGTCAGTCGGCCCAGTGTTTAGTCCCCCGTCTGCCGACGGGTCGTCGCAATTCGCTTGCTCAGTTGAAACTAAGCCATGAGACGTTTGTGGATGGAAGAATGTGCCTTTCTTTACTTTGTTAGTTTGTACACTGCATCAAGCTCCAAGTCAAGGTTGCTTCACACAAGCGCTGCACAAGCGCACATGCGACGCTTCACTGACTGGTACGCCAGTAGGAAAATCTAAGGCCTCTTGAAGGCAGGAGAAGAGTCAGCGAAGTCAATATAGGTACTAAGTAAATAAAATCAACTGAAACTTTTACCGTACAGCGCAAAACTGGGGAGCGCGAAGCACTTTTTTTGCGCTGGGAGAACAAGCACAGCGGTCAGCAGCACGACCACACATCAGCGAACGCTTTTCTGTCTAAGAAATGCAATTGCTAGACGTGACATATTGTGGAAATTTGGGGGACGCTTACTGCACGAGTGCTATACAACAAATAGTCACCTAAGCTGCTTGAAATGCTAAAACTAAATAAAAGTGTAAACTGGTTATACATTATACACCTCATATTTCCACCATTGGCAGCGCTGGCCCATGGCAGAGTGGTCTGGAGCGCTAAGTATGTCACTCTACAAGTCGCAAGTTCGAATCCCCGAGGGTACATTGTCTTTTGTTTTGTTTTTGTAAGTTGACGTTTTTGTTTTCGGCCGATGTTTTTTATACTGAGTTCACCATTTTTGGGCCGTAATGTTCACTACTCCACGAGCGAGTTCGCAGAACGCGCGCAGGCTGACACTGACGCGCTAGAGAGTTCTCGTTGGCGTGTTGTTGCCATAAGCACGGCAGTGGGCACAGGCCAGGATCAACAGACACTTGGCCTGGTGTGAACACGCTTTTTACGATACAGGCATGAGTGAGGCAAGCTCCAAACATGGGGGAAAAGCGCATGGCATCTGAGTGTCTGCGGTGACGCGGAGGGCATTCGTCCGCTGCGTAGGCCTCGGCTAATGATTGCTACGATTCTAAGCCGTCCTGGGAGGCTTATCTGAGGCATTTTACAGTCGACAACATGGCAGAAGCACGGTACGACGATTACTGAGATATCGAGAATGCCCATCCAACGATGCCGTCGGATGTCAAGCATGTTGTTTTACAGAACCAAAACCGAAACTTGCTTGAGTGTTAACCTTGGACATCGTCCAATCAAGGTGCATCTCCTCCCGTCGTCACAGTGTTTAGTTGATGTGGTCACCGCAGAACGCGCATGGTAGTTTTTCTTCTTTCACGCTTTATAAAATAATTACCAACTTATCAACCGGAGAAAACGATAAAAAGTGTGTTAATTTGAGCCAGTCTCTTTAAAGGAATAAAATGCAACATGTCCCTTGCCCTAGTTTGCACTCGTATTTTCTAAGGCACATCCCAACTTGCCCAACAACATACATTTTCAACAATTCAAGTTTCACGGCACTTTTTGACGCACATCGCGCAAAAAGTAGGCGGTACCAGCCGCAATGGCTCTAGTCGCTAAGGCTTCATGCTGCTGAGCCCACGAACGTGGGTTCAATTTCTGGCCGCAGTGGCCGCGTTTCTGTTGGAGGCGAAAAGTGGAAACGCCCGTGTGTCGAGATTTAGGCGCTTATTTAAAGATCTCCAGGTTGCCACGATCCCCCATAGCCCAGGTCCAGCTTCGGCACGTTAATCCCCCTGCAATCAATCAGACTGATTGATTGATTGTAGGGTTTATTAGCGCGCCGACGCAACGCAGGCAATGAGGCCTGCCGTAGTGGAGGGCTCCGGATTAATTTTGACCACCTGGGGATCTTTATCGTGCGCCGAAATCTCGTACCCACGGGCGTTTTTGCTTTTCGCCTCCATCAGAGAAGCGGCCGTGGCGGCCAGGAATCGAACCCGCAACCTCGTGCTCAGCAGCGCAACGCCTTAGCCACTGAGCCCCCGGGGCGGGTCCTGCAATCAATCAGAAGTGGGTGGGCACAGGTACCTTTCGGGAGTAGACGTTCATCCCGCCGCGGAAGGTGCGGTAGACGATGCTGCTGCTGACCTTGTGGGTGCCGTTGAGGGCCATGTGCAGGCTGTTGAGGAACCAGGAGAGGAAGTCGATGGGGTCCCCCTGCTTGGTGATCTGGAAGCGCTTCTTGCTGCACAGAACCACCGCCTGCAGCATCTCGTGGGGGCTCACGTGCGCCTGTAATCAAGGAACAGGAGCGGCACCAGTTGGGTGCACTGGGGAATGCCAATTTGTTGGGTTTCTTTTTTTTTTTTTTTAAAGGGAGACGTTCATTGGACTGTATTATCGTGTGAGAAATAACAGCTGTTGTTGTCCGGTAGAGAAATTTACCGTTGCTGTAGAGTTGGGGGTCATTCTGGTTTCATCATCACTATCATCACCATCCTGCTAAGGCCCACTGCAGGAAGAAGGCCTCTCCCAAAACCACTCCCGTCCTGCGCTGCTCAAATCCATTCTTTCCCCGCAATTTTTTTTTTTTATCCGACATCGAGTAAACGGCCTCCTCCTTCATTCCAGATCCATCTCTCAGTATCCACTCAGTTACATGACAAAACTTCTAAGTGTATTCATGGACTGTGAGTGAATTTTCAAGGACCGCATTGTCTGCTGGAAATTTAAATAACATCGATGTTCAGAACAAGACAGAGGCTGGAAATTGATGAAAAAGTGTCAAAAAATGCCAAAGTTGCCGAAGCCAATGTTTCAACAAGGGGGCTTGCCTTCAGACAAGTCCCCACTTGTTGAAACATTGGCTCCAGTGGCATAAGCCTTATCAGTGTGCTATAATACGCAAATTTTAATTTTCTGAAGGAGGTCAACAAGGCAACAAACACTCACATAGTCCTTAGTAACCCTTATGTTGACTGCATGCTCGCTAAAGATGCGAATTAAAAATATTCAGGTATTTTCAAGGGTCTGTAAAAATTACAGAACTTTCAAGGCCTTGAAAGCGAATTTTTTAAAGGGACCCTGCAACACTCTTTGAGCAGTGCAAGTAAACCTGCGCGACGTTTAGATTACACTGCCAGAATACCTGAGCCAAATATTACACGTGCACGTGAAACGGTGAGCGCGCAAATCGCTGTGAAAGACGCGGAAAAACCGACCGCACTCTCTTCAGTTCTCCTCATTATGCACCCCTGGCATGGCCTATACGACGTCATTTGGGCCATGGCTGTCCGATCGGCTGTCACTGGTCAACTTCGCGTCTAATTTCTCCCATTTCCTGTGACGATCCGCTGCCGTTGGCGCTGTGTGCGAACCTCTTCTATGCCTGAACCTGTAGGCACAGTTTTGTCGTTTCTTTTGTGTTTTGAGTGCACACGGAGTTTGAGTGATGAGCTCAACACTTCCCTTTCAACAAGACCACTCGACAGCAAACGTTTATTGCTTCAAAGACGCCCTTCCAGCCCGAGCGCGCGCTTGTGAGCAAGCAGCCATGCCTGCTTTTTTGTGGCACCTAACCGGAAATAGACCCTTCCACGTTTCGGAGAAAAGGGGAAAATTCCCTGGCCTGTCATATATCGAAGGCCGCCGGAGAAGACGCCACGAGCCGCCCCCCCCTCTCCGGAAGAGAGCGTGCAGCTTTCGTTGCGTTGTCCGCGGTCGAGTTGAGAGCGAACAATTACGCACGATTTCTCATCGCTCGTAGTTTCTGTGATGGTGAACGGATTTTCATAATTCTTGCGGGAGGAGATTGCTGGGACAATAGACTTCACCTTAAAATACACTCCGAGTAGTCGACGGTAAGTGTTGCAGGGTCCCTTTAAAATTCAAGGGTTTTGAAGGTTTTCAAAGACCCACACAAACGCTGTAAAGAGTAAAAGTCACATATGAAAATTCACAATTTGTGCCAAAGCGCTTATTTAGATAAATTTTGTCAAAGTAACAGAATAGGAGCTGGGTGTGTTACCACCATGCCACATCAGTTATTTTGTCAGCGGTGGAACAAGTTTTAGCCTAGTGAGTGCGGCAGCACTAGCATGATATCACGTGATACATGATGGCACACGAGTAAAGCAGGCGCACGTAAGCCACAGAAAAGAACTCTGATTCAGGGGGAGCTGTGGTGTCGTCTCGCCAGTCCGCCTGTTAAAGTAACTCGCCCCACAATACAAAGAGGGGAAAAAAACCAAAGAGGCGCAAAACATGATGTAATCGTGAAGGAGCCTTGGATACCGATTGCCAAGGGAAGCCATAGGACTTTCATCTTCCTGGAAAATAAGTAGACTTATATACACATTAGAACTTTTTTAACAGCGGAGCTGTCTACACTTGAGGTTGGTCCGGTGGCGTTAGCAAAAAAAAAAAAAAACTGTGCTGCCTGTAAAGTGTGCACTCCCGCAGATAGGGTATTATAACAGTGAAGCCAGCTTTCACACCTGCTTGAGTGTGAGCACTAGGGGAATATGCGTATGTGCGCCATTGTAAAGGTGATAGTCTTTCTTGAGCTACTAAAATGCAAAGAAACTGGCACAGCTTGCACTAATAGTGCAAGGATGAGGAAACAGCAGGGCCAGGGGTCGATCTAGCTTCTTCCCCCTGGGATCCAGTGGGAGTGGGGGACCAACCCGAATGGCCTTGTAAAATCCGGCTAAACTTGGCTTCAGCCCTCAACACTTAACCTAGCCTAGCAAGAACATTCTAACAAACCTAAAAAAACTTAGCAAAGCCTCGCAAAACTTAGCAAAACCGGAAGAAGCTACAGCGACCTCGAGCTCCACTGTTTCTCTAGCCTTGCACCATTAGTGCAAGCAGTGCCAATTTTTAAAAACTTGAGTTCGGCAGTATAGGAAGTGGAGAATGGCTTGAATTGCTAAAATATCTGGATGCTAAGCATTTTTTTTTTCTTGAATTTGGTATACTCAGTGACAACTTAAGAACGGCACCGGAAGTTGCCGTTGTGCCTTATCACCGTAGCCGGATGTTTCTCCACGCAGCGCAAGTAGGGCGTTACTGGGAGTATTTTTAACATGGCGTGAGCCGTTCCCGTGATTTTTCGGACTTAATATTCTTACAAACGACTCCAGTGACGACAAACAAACTGTGTGAGACAAGGCAGACGATATAACGCATTCATAGCAAACCTCTTTCAAAACGCGCGCTCACTGACGTCATGGGTCCGGCGCTTTGGCTGAGTGATACATTACATGAGGTGGTGCCGTTCTTGAGTTGTAACCGAGTATAGTAGTGCTCTAAGGTCGGGCACAATAGTTTCACAACTATCCGTAACCTCCTACTCTTCGGCAACGTCACACGCAGGGGGAATTTCGCATGAAGCTGGTGAAATTCAAAGGGATGCTGTGGACATCATAAACCGATATTCCAGGGGTTCTACAAGGTCAATAGGAAGAAGGGAAAGAAATAAGCTGGATTACTCAAACAAGTACTACTGGGCAAAAAAAGAAAAGAAGAAAAATAAAAGAAAGAAAGAAAGAAAGAAAGAAAAGAAGATGGTGCATCTTTCATTAGTGGTGCAAGGCTGGAGGTACAGCGGAGGTGGGGATCGACCTAGCTTCTTCCGTTTTACTAAATTTTGCTAGGTTTTCCTAGGCTTTGCTAAGTTTTGTTAGGTTTTGCATGTTCTTGCCAGGTTTTGAGCGGTTAAACCAGGTCTCGGGATCTTCCGCTCTTTGCTGCCGTTTAGGCGTGGCGGCTTCGGCGCAATGGTAGGGGTTGGATTGCAGCCGTCTCATATGTTCTCGAGCAGCGACATGACGGCATTCGTGCTGCGCTTTTTCCTCCTCGGCAGTTAATACTTCTTCGGTCGACCCATGTTTTGCGGGAGTTTGAACGATGTGCTCAGCGTGGAGTCACGAGGCACTCTGTGTCACTGACATGCTGGCACAGTGATGTCCTAGCTAGGCGAGGCTTAGCTCCGCCTACCAGCTGCACAAAGGTCGTGCCATGTGCCTCACAGCGGAGTTTTTTTCTTGATTTTTTTTTGCTAATGCCACCGGACCAAGCTCAAGCTTAAACAGCTCCACTACTAAAAGCGCGTTCAAGCTGTGCCTTTCTGATGCAGCAGTTTGCTGCAGAAGCGATTGAATCAACCATTACTCAACTGGAGCAGCCCTTCTTTGTGCTTGACTCATGATGAATGATGATGAATAAACTTTATTGGAGACCAGGTGCTGATGTTAGGGCACCCGCCCGGTGGGAGGCTTCCTTAGTCCGGGATGCCTTGGGCTATGCTGGCCATCCGTGCCAGCTCCAATTCCAATTCACTTTTTTTTTTTTTTGTGCTTGACTCAAAAAAAAAAAAAAAGAGTGAATTGGAATTGTTTACTGGCACTTGCAACCATTGACACTAACGAACAATACAGTTTGGAAAAGATATTCACAGCACAGACTCGTTACAAAGCCTTCATTTCTGTGCACTGTGAGTCAAAGCTAGGTCGTGCTCCTCAAAATGTCTTTTTGGAATGTTGGCAGATGATACAAACGACGTTGATGTTCAGGCACAGCACCTCCAATATGAACCTCTTATGTTGCTGCACGGCTATACAGTGCTTTCCCTGACTGAACAGAGCCGACTGGCTGGATGTTTTGCTTTCAAACGAGGATGGTTTGTCTTGTCTCTTCATTATTTTGCTTCACGGATACAACACAGAAGCACTGATGCAGTGGGCCTCCGAATGCCAAGACTTGACTGCCTAGTTTAGGATGGCAGGCTTTTATTCAACGCAGCCTCAAAAAACATTTCTAAAAAAGCATTCCAACGCCCACCACTTTCCGCCTCTTGATGTCAGTTTTATTAAGGTCGAAAGGACGTACTGTTCCTTATATCTTTTTGTCTCCTTAGCCATCACATTCAAGTGTGTCTTTGGTCATAATGCGACAAAGCAAGTTTAGCATACCATCAGTCCTTCCAGGCGCAATAAGGCAGGACTTGGGTGTGGCCTCTCGTCTAGCAGCAATCGTGACCTCCCTCCAGTGAGGCCGCTTTCTCAACCTTCGGGTTCTAGTCGACTGGTCAGTCAATACCCCAACATATGATTGTTGTGAGGAGCTTCCATGTGCTTTCTGGATTATCACCACAACACTTGGACGAAACCTTATCGTTCTTGAACTGGCGCCACCTGACATGGGTGCCTATGTACTGAAGCTGACGTCTATTCCGGAACAATGGCAGTCTCTGTCTGGTCTTTCGCTTCTACAAGAGTGGCTTTAGTAGTCATGAGGCTGTGCTTTGCATGTGCAGAATGAATGCGTGACGGGAGCTCCAAATGCAGAAACAAGCCAAAGAATCAGTATCCCACGTACAAGTATTGTCAGTAAGTCGCTAAAAACCCTTTAAAAAAAGACCGCCTCTGCTGCCCATGCGGTGAACGTATAGAATTACAAACATACACAAACAAAGCTCCAAGCGAAATTCTGTTTGCAATAACAGGTTCCCTTCATGAGACACACAAAATTACCCCAAACAGTGCAAAACCAGCTACCACATTTTAGATGCGAAGGCATCTCATTCACTCGCCTTGTCCCTGCATCCGGCGTCGTCGGCGGCATCCACCCCTCCCCCATTCTCCTCGCCGCGCCAGCTGCGCTCTCCGCCGCTCACTCCCTCTCCTCTCCGATAGCGAACACTCTCTCGCGAGGGGCATTGGATTGGATTCGATTGGATTGGCTTGGATTGGATTAAAGTGGATTGTGTTGCGTCATAGCCGCGGCAGACGCACTGGTGCCGACGCGTCCCCTCACCGTTATGCCCGCTATAAAACGCGGTGCCTGCGCCGTTCCTCCGCTGTCCAACGCTGCAACGTGAACCTCCTATGCGTCGCATCTACACAGGGGTTCCCGCGAGGGGAGGTGGGAGTTTTTTATTTTTATGTTTTTAAATACCGCCCATTGTGATATTGATGCAATTGTGGCTGGTTGTGATTCCGATGGGTATAACACAAGGACGGACTAGAAAGAACACTTACACCTGACGTAAAAGACTGCAAATGCAGCGCAGTCTTTACATCAAGTGCACGGGTTCTTTTTGGTGCATTCTTGTGTCATAACCAGTGCAATCCTACAAATGATCCCCAACCAACTAGCCCAACACCAAGCATTACTCTGTTTTTTCACTTATACCCATGCCACACGTACACGAAAAATGACATTAAGAGCTTAAAGCCTTAAGATATCGAATGACACTATTTGGGTGGGCCGTGGTGCACGAGAAAATGCAAAGGCATTAAATGTGTTAGGCATGATGGTACTAATGACCAAAAAGAAAAATGTGCTCATATTTTAGAAGTTTTTAACGTAGAGAAAGACATCGTGCAAGGGTTAAAATGTTTTTTTGTGAAAGGAAACGTTATGAGAAATAGCATTTTCTAAAAAACGGCATGAGCCACTTCTAAAAGTGGTAGCCGAAAGTGGTAGCATGCCAGAGGTAGCCAAATCCGAAAAATTCAAAACGGTGAGAAACATGATGTTTTGCCTTTTGCCGCTGTTTTAGTGAACCTTGTCTTCTTCAGAACTTCGCCGCCAAGAGTGCACAAAAAATCGTCTTACTTCGAAGTTCAGCTATGTTTTTGCATCAACACTCTGGTGCTGAGAGTTTTGTTGGTTTCATTTGGTGCTCATTGTGTTCCAAGAGTAGGCAGACTTAAGGTGTTCGTGAAGGCGGATGCGTTGTGCAGAACTCCTTAAACCACAAATGACAGATCGAATGGCATTAGATTTTTGCATGTAGCAGCAAATTAATGGCATTAAAACTTAAAGGAGCCATGAAGACAAAATACAAGTTGGGTTTATTAGAAAGACTGCTTAGTCCCGATAACAATGATACCAATATCATCACAATCTTCGAACAAATAACGGAGATATTAAAGAAAACATGTGAAGCAGTCGCGACCCCCTAGCCAATTTCCCGCAACTTTTCTATGACGTCATGGAACCTTGCTTGTGCGATTGGCGGCCGCCTAACTGACACATGACTGGACGTCTGTAATGGGACCTCTAGTTCCATTTGACCGCATCACTTGAATGCTAACGTGCAGTTTACGCACTGAAAATTATGTTTTATTGTTGGCCCGTATGACGTCATTCTTGCTCATAACACGTCACTGTGGCGCAAAATTTGAAAGTTTTTAAATACCGTACTTACCCGATTCTAACCCACACTTTTTTTCCGGAAAAATAGGTCGAAAAATCTCATGCACGTTAGAATCGGATACGAAACCGAAATTGCCGCAACAGCGGAAATTTCGTCCCACCCATCGCCATCTCAAGATGGCACCAAAGCTTTTAGCAACAATTTTTTGGACGCAGGAAGCATAGGCGCCTGGGCTTTTCTATCGGCGTTCACACAAATCGTCAAATCGTTCCACTTGCGCGCTTGATAACAGCAATGGCAGCAGCGGCTCTCTCGCGCTCAAAACGAGCGGTCGGCTGAAGCGTGCGCCTCTGGAGAAGCTGGCGGGATGGGCGTGCGAGGTGAGGGACACGATCCCATCGACCATGGTTGAACGCTCGTTCAGAAGTGTGGTATCGCGAACGCGCTTGACGGCACCGAGTACGAGATGTTGTGGTCAGCGGAGAGCAACGAGGAGTGAGATGAGTGAGATTACTTCGGGAAATGAATCGCCCGTTTCTCTCGCGTTCGTTTTTCTTGCTCACAAAGTTCCGTGCGCGTTACAATCGGAGGTGCAAGTTTTCTTCGTTTTTTTTTTGCCAGGAAAATCGGGTGCGCGTTAGAATCGGGGGCGCGTTAGAACTGGGTAATTACGGTACTTCTTGCTTTTTTTTCGTTAAAAAAACATATTTTGTGGCTGTAATGGAGCTGAGTGAGATACTAAATCCTAGTTCTTTCAAATTAAACAAAGTTGTATTTTCTCTTCATGGCTCCTTCAAGCACTTAGTGTCACTTTTCGTGTACGTGCATCATGGGTATCAGAAGAGTTTGCCCAACATAGCAAGTCACAATTTTCGAACCAATACCTGGAGGCACCCAAAGCTCACCTTGAAGTTCCTCGGGTTCCAGAGCTTGCGGATGAGCTCGCCAAACCGCTGCACGATGAGCGAGTTGATGTCGCCGGGGGGCCTCTTGAGCGACGCGTAGTTCTCCTCGCGGAGAAAGTAGTTGCGCAAGGGGGGCACGTGGGAGAGCGCCTGCAGGACCACATTGCAGTAGTCGTTGGCCTTGATGTTGTTCAGGCCCACAATCCCAGGCAGGTAGGTCGTCCCGTCGTAGGCACGTGACAGCCGCTCGCTCGTGTCGAGCCGCACGATGTCGCCCTTGGTGAAGGTCGGCCGCAGGACGTACGTGATGTCGTCCAGGGAGGAGTCGACGATCTCGTAGTTGTCGGGGAGGCAGTAGAAGCGCAGTGTCTGCAGGTTCAGGAAGACGTGGTGGCTGACCTGCGAGGACGCGACGTCAAGTGATTGATTTGCGAAGCTGGAGCAAGTTGTTGGGTGTCGAAAGAAACATCTAATGCAGCCGTCGTTGGAAAAAATTTTTCTCAGTTGCGGGATTTGCTTTTGGCTCTTTGAAGATAACTCGGTAAAAGCTTGTTAATTAAAACCGCAAGGGCACGCAGTTTGAATTACCATATTATTTGCACGATTCTAACGCATAGGAAAGTTTACAGCTAAAATTTTGAAAAAAAAAAAGTTTGTTTTGATTACGTTGATTTGTTTTTTTTTTGGAGGAATTCGTGTACATGGAAATGCTGCTGGTCGCTTCGAAGCCTTTTTGGCTTTAAACCCGATTGTAATGCGCGCAGAAATTTGAAATTTCCTTTTAGCAAAAAGAAAAAAAAAAAAGGTGCGCGTTAGAATCAGGAAAATACAGTAGTCAAATTTTGAAGTAATGAAAGTAAGGAATAAGAACCACACTCTGCGAATGGAAAACACGTCAGCAAATTTGATGCACGAAGAAGTCTGCCACTGCAGATTGTCTCTCGTCATTAAAGGTGACAGACAGTGTTCTTTGCTCCATCGAGCCAAGTAGTGTGGAAGGCCTCCTCTTTGCCTCCTTCAAACTGGAAGAGTTGGGTGTCATTCCATCCTGTCATGACTTTCGAGCAGACAGCCAGTGACATGCTCTACGCTTCCGACCTGAGAAATGATACCTCATCGACATACTCCGCAAGGAATGCATTTTCCAGAATATCCACCAAGAAGGGTTTTAGATTGGATTCACCCGATTTCAGCTCGTGTTATAAGCAGATGGTTCGTTTCCCTGGCCGCGTACCAGGCACCAAGTCGCCAGTGTGGTTGCACATGGTTCAAATTATCTGTAGTGGATCCTACTCGCGTTCAAATTAATGAGCTGCTTTTTTATACATACACTATAACGAAACATGGCAGGACCAAATCATACAGTTCGAATTATCCATAAATTCGAATTAACGAGCTTTCACTGTAGGTCAGATTTGAACTGCATACGTAAGAAGAGCACACTGAAGTGTTATGAGCGTGCACAGCATCTGCAGTTTCTTAAAACTTCATGTGGGCACTCCCTTGCCCTCATGAAGGAATTTTTTTAGAAACTTTGGTACCCGCTACAACTTTTTTGGTGCCCTACAACGTTTTTGATGGGAAATATTCAGCTAGATTCACCTGGGGAAAGTTAGATAGTTTTGGTTTAACTCAGATCACAATTATTTAGGTGCAAAAAAAAAAAAAAGTCCCCGAATAATTGAAAATTAAATCATTGCTGGGAAATTCAAAGCTCCTAATTTATTCACTGGCCCAGGCTATGCAAAAAACCCACCTATGTGTGTACATTATTGTACATTATCAACAGATGAATGAGAATTAGTTGGTTTTGAAGGGGTCCGGGCAGTTTATCGAACACCGTTTATCGAAGCCGTTTTATCGAAAATGTTTTTCTCGGCCTTTTCATTTGAGAATTCTGCAGTATATTTTTTTCGTTTCCTCGATGCTACGCGTAATTCAAAAAGATTGTCTCCACAGCGGTTCCTTATTATTTACCAAAATTTGTATTATATACAGTAGACGCCTTTTATTTCCTGCATGCTTTTAATGTTTTTGGGTTCATTTCTTATTCAGTTCATTGTGCAGGCGGAACTTCTATACCGACTCTCTGTCTCTGTATAGTTCCCCATCTGATCCGCAGCATACACGTCTTTGTAGCGTATAGGCTAGAATGCCCTGATATGCTTCTCAGTTTTTCATACTCCGCCTTTGTATCGCCACATAATTATTTTCCCGCGTGTGCTTATGTAAGTAACGCACTTGGTGCTTGAGCAACCCCGTCGCGGTGGCTAAACGTCTAAGGCGGTGTTAATGACTCTACGCTGTGCTGCTGAGCCCAAGGTCGTGGGTTCGATCCCGGCTGCGGTGGGCAGCTTTTTGGGTGAAGGCGAAAAGTGAAAACCCCCGTGAGTCAAGATTTTGGCGCGCGTCAAAGATTTTGAAGTGGTCAAAATTACTCCGGTGCCTTTAACAACGGCGCGCCTTGTTGCCGAGGTCTTTCTTGGACGCGTTAAAGGGACCCTGCAACACTTACCATCGACTACTCTGAATGTACTTTGGGGTGAAGTCTACTGTCCCAGATATCTCCTCCCACAAGAATTATGAAAATCCGTTCACTATCACCAAAACTATGTGCGATGAAAAATCGCGCATAAATGATCCCTCCCAACTCAACCGCGGACAACGCGACGAAAGCTGGGCGCTCTCTCCCGGAGAGGGGGGCGGCGCGCGGCGTTCTGTTCGGCGGCCTTCGATATGTCACAGGCCGGGGAGTTTCGTCCTTTTCCTCGCAACGTGGATGGGTCTATCTCCGGCCTGATGCCACAAAAAAGCAGGCATGGTGGCCTGCTCGCAAGCAAGCGCTCAGGCTGGCAGGGCGTTTTTGGAGCAATAAACGTTTGTTGTCGAGTGGGCTCGTTGAAAGTGGAATATTTAGTTCGTCGCTCAAACTCCGCGCGCACTCAAAACAAAAGAAACACCAAAAGCATACGGACAGGTCCAGACATAGAAGAGGTTGGTACACAGCGCCGACGACAGCTGATCGTCACAGGAAATGCCAGAATTTAGCTGCGAAGTTGACCGGTGACAGCCAATAGGACAGCCATGGCCCGATTGACGTCACAGAGGCCATGCCAGGGGTGCATAATGAGGAGAATTGAAGAGAGAGCGGTTGGTTTTTCCGCATCTTTCATGGCGATTTGCGCGCTTACCGCTTCACGTGCACGTGTAATATTTGGCTCGGGTGTTCCTGGAAGTCTAATCTAAACGTCCCGCAGGTTTACTTGCACTGCACGAAGAGTGTTGCAGGGTCCCTTTAAACCTCAAAATCAATCAAATGAGTGCTTGTGCATCCAGTGTCAAAACTTTAAACTGGACAGCTAGTAAAAGCCTGCTCCGACATGTTTTTTTCTAGCTCTTTTGATGAGTTCACATATGATGAGTTGGCTGTTATGGGTTCACTTGTGACGAGTTCTCCCAGACTCCACCAGCTTGGCCTCACATTACCTGTCGGAATCCCCCCCTGTGTTATATTCACATAGCACTTAACTTTCAGAAGTTCTTGGCACGAGATTTATCCAGATGCAAACAATGTGACCACATGGTCCGCGTAGGAGTTGCGTGCAAACCACGTGACTATAAAAATTGGGGAGGGCAAGAGTTTTTATCACGTAATGATGAACCATCGCGCAAAATAAGGGATATATTTGGCAACACCAACCGAAATACACATCCAAAGTATATTGCTCACGAGGTTAGGCTTGTTATTAGAGCATAGTGTCAAATTCTGTAATATAAACAAGGGGGACATACATGCTTGAGTGGAATCAATGAAGACGCAAAAAAATTTTAAAAAATCGAATGAAACAAAGGCGACAGAAAACACGGGAGAGATGCGTCAACATATATAAGCAGGTTTTTGTATGCAATGCACGGCAGAGACAATGTAGATTGAAACTAACTGCAGGTAAGGTTAATGCGATGGCCAGTCAAACAAAATAAACCCCGAAAAGTACAATGAAAGCCGCCAAACCGCACTTTCGATAAAATGGACGTAGGTGGTTCCATAAAACGGCTTTCGATAAAACGGGCATTTTTTCGATAAAACGGCGTTCGATAAACTGTCCGGGAACCGCTTTTGAATCTAACTGAAAACAAAGCCTGCTGCGTTTTTTTTTTCTTTTATTTAAATTGGTCTCTTGTGTGCCCAGCACAACATTCCAATTCAAATTTAAAGGCCATCACGGGGCATGGGCAGCTTTCAGTGACACCCGCCATGGATTCAAGGCTAGAACCATACAAGAATAACGTTAACTACGTTTTCTGCAGCTCTGATCTGCGTTTGATTAAAACTATGTTTACCTGACTACGTAAACAGAGGTGCACGCACTTTTAAGCCACATGCTCAATTGCATGCTAGGTTGTAATGAACGAGGCATAGGCCGTAGCATAACCAGTTCCTAAGCAACCACCCTAGTTCATAACTATAACTGAATCATCTGGAATCGCGCTGGAAACAAAAACAATTTGTAACTCTATTGAGTACACGAACGGCAATAGCTCATGTAGTGTGTCACTTCATCAAGAATCAGTTTGTTTGTCGTCACTGAAGTAATTAACGAACAGATTAAGTGCCAAAAATCACGCAAGCGACTCGTATCGGGTTCAAAATACTCGCAATTACGAACTCTGAGCCGCGCGGAGTAGCAACCGGCTGCGGTGATAGGCGCAGAGGGAACTTCCGTTGTCGTTCTCAAGTAGCGCCCAAACATTCATGCGATTCGTTATAGAGCGTACTTCCACTGCTTCAACATGGTCCGAGGAATTTTAAGATGCCGGCTTAGCAGCGCGAAAAGCATCGGCCACCAGCATGTGCCCTGACAGCAATGCGATCAACACAACCAGTCGTACTTGGATGATACTCGTGATGAAAGAAAAAATAAAAGAAATTCCCGTCGCTTTGATCACGCACCTGAACGCTGTGCGTGTAGGCGTGCGTGTTGGTGCCGCGGCCCTGGAAGTACTTGCCGCAGACGAGGCACGCGTACACGTTGATCCGCGAGAGCGACACGGAGCAGAGCTTCTCGAAGTCGAAGTCCAGCACATTCCGGTTGATGGTGTCCAAGTAGGACAGTTCCTGCGCTTGCCCTGCGCTGGTTGGGGCCTGACCGACGGTGTTTTGGGTGTTTCGTCCACCTTACGTTTTTTCGCGTCTGGCGGGGACGCCATGTTTGCTGCCGACGGTGCTGATGACGATCGCTTGGGAGTGATGGTGATGCCGCCGATGACGCGAGCACGCACTCATTCTCATTCATCCTCTCTCTCTCTCTCTCTCTCTCTCTCTCTCTCGTCATCCTTCTCGTATATCTCTCTCTCTCTCTCTCTCTCTCACACACACACACACACCACACACACACACACACACACACACACACATGTAATCCGGAGGACCAAGGAAGGGAAAGGGGAAGAAAATAATCTATTTCTCGTATTGAAGTGCGTTTATTTTCGAAGCGTATGGCTAGGTGAAAGGACAATCCGGTGGTCCCGCGTACGCAGAAAACTCATCCGGCTCAACCCCATGCTCATGTGCGAAGAAACCAGACTGGAAAAAAGTTAGAAGCAAGTGGAAAGATATTGGTTTTGATGACACAGACACTCTAACATGTAGGGCAGTGTATCAGAAAGAAAAAAACACTGGCGATTAAACGTCACAGATCTAGTTATCCATCTGTAGGAATGCATTGGCGCTATTTTTTTTTTTTCAATTGAAGAGGGAAGAATATATGGGGGGTGAGACCCAAACCCACGACCTTCGGAATATACTGGGCGGATGCTATGCTTTTATGTGAATATGTGAATGTAACTGTTTCCTATGCTTGGGAGTGGTACCTGAACGTTGTGGGTTGTGTTCCTACCCGAGGAGCGTGTTTTTCTCCACCTTCATACTATCTCTAAAAACCAAAAACAAACGTACCTCACTCAATAAGAAAAGTGAGTGGATGAATTCCTTACGCTTTGCCTTCCTTAACGTTCCTAACTGCTTCATGGCTTTCCTGTCTGTGTTCATTGAACGAGCCCCTCAATTCTGATTCGCGGAGAGAGAAAGTCTGGGTTAATATTTTGTACTTATTGCTGACACATATCCCTGCCTGCAGGTGTGCACGCATGTGCATAACAAACCTGTAGGAGTACTCATTTTCAAAATCGTCACCTGTTTGCGGTAACCTTTTGTTTGAAACGCTTGAATCAAAATGATCCAGCTTTATAATTATAGCTCTGCTTCATCCCCATCATTATCCCAATGCTGAACTGTAAAGTACCTAGTTTGGTTGTGCAATGCCTGCATAGGCTGTTTCAGCAGCATGCACTCTTTCGAGAAAAAAGCAGAGGACCTTAGCTCTTAGAGTCCACTCATATGGGTATTCACATCCCTCTGGCTCTATATAGTGACCGACTCAGATGGTCTAGCTGCAGCGACGCCCTGTGTATGTCACCAGTACTTTTCGACGTGGTGTGCATCGAAACAATTAAGTAAATTTACTTAAGTTGAAGGAATTATTTCACTCGAATTCATGGGTGCGACGGAAACCCACCTGGTCAGGATGCATGGTCCAGATGCGTAGTGTTGGGGGAGTCCAAACATTTCTTTCTACTTGTTAACTTTGTGATTGACGCCTTGGCCTTTCATTTTTGAATTCTTTCACTACAACCTGTGTTCGTGATATTGTCTGTGGCAATCACTCAATCGATGTCTTTGATCTACCCTTTCTTTTAGGAGGCGAAGCCCCTTAGTGGCTTGGGCTGTTGGCGTCTAATGTCATCGTTGTAATCATCGTCTCATGTAGTCACGGTACTAAAACACCGGGACACCCGTTTATGCCTCGCACTAGAGCGCTTTGCCGCTTTGCAATGCTTACTAAAAAACACCGCTACACTTGTTTATATGTCTCGCACTGGAATGCTTCGTGCTTAAAAACAAAAGACCTTTACAGCAAATTTAAGCTGTATACCAGTACTCTCCAACGGTTTCATCTCCGTGGGCAAAAACGCCAAGAAAACACTTACCTATACACCGCATGCTTCACTCCTCCCCAGGTTTCACATTAGAGTTGATGGCCCGGGATTTTTTTAAAATTACGACTATCAGCAATGATGCAATCATAACAATGAGCAAATGTATTGCTTTTTATTTTTTCTCCTCAGATGGGTTCACCAACCCCAATTTCTACAAAGGATGGGAGGCAGACCCAGAAGCTTGATGTGACCTTGTGCGACCAGTCCCAGCACGGCTTCAAGCTCACCCTGTAAGACATTATTTCCTGATACTTTTCAAAGACTCCACAATCCTAACGAGGATTCGTTCAGTTACCTACTCTAATAGTGTAGTTATCACACGCTGTTGAAGGTGACGTTCTGTTACGGGACAGTTACAAGCCTGGCACTCCCTGTGAGCACCCAGCGCCATCTAACGGTTCACTCGGAACACTCCTTCTATTCTTTTGAGCAACGGCTTGTTCAACCTCAGTAGCCTAAGAGTAGAATTGTGGGTTTCAGATCAAGCGTCCTGGGTTCGATATCTCTTCCCCCCCACCAGTGCCAACTTTTTTTCAAGACCCGTGCTTCTTTTTGCCTTAAATTATTCTCTTAGCTCAATTCTGCTCGTTATTTTCATAAATAAGTGTGGTTTGGTACCTTTTAGGGCAGGTTCGAGGTAGGGCAAGGCATATCAATGCATTTAACCAACGTTTTGCATCACGCCAGAAGTGCCAGGCCTGTACCTATCTAGGAATGAAATATCACCACTGGAAGAGTGAAGTGCATGCGCAAGGTTTCGGACAGTGTTATACAACTACAGGGGCACTGATTAATAATGCAGCTCTCAATTGCTCAATGCAGCACGCCTTATATATACAAGTCCAGGTGCAATCCAAAAATACGGATATTTTAGCTCAAGTCACTGCTGAGGTGCAGTACCAGATCTATCCAGATATTTCTGTTGCCTCAGCCAGTCAATATGTCGACATGCGGGGTAATGAAAAGAGAAATTAAGCCAGACAAAATGATAGGATGTCTTCGTCTTTACTTTTTGTTGGGTAGCTAGCTCAGACCCCTCATTTTATTAATTAAGCAAAGTGTCTTGTGTAGCAACTTGGCTACTTTAGTTCACTTGTACAAACAATTTGATCATTACGAAGCTTTATTTTTCTGACCCTGCTTTACACTGCAGGTGGGATGAAGAATTGATCCATTTTTCTCAAGTGTGGAAGGCCAGAGAAACAGGTAAGATGTGATCTTTACTCTCAGCTCTGTTCGCCTCCTGTCGAGTTGCTCAAAAGTGAAGTCGTACCTTTTGCCCGTGTCCGAAAATAACAGTGCTCTACGTCGCCGACGCACGAGTGAGGCTGAGCAACGTCTTCGGCTTAGCGGCTTCCGCTGACGGAAAGACGGTGATTACCGTCAACCCGGGTAAGTTAGCGCTACGAACGCTCAAATTTTGTATAGCTTGATGTGACTAATTGACGCAAGTAGGTAAGTTGTACAGTCACTTTGTCGAACAAGGTCAAACGATGTGAATGATGCAGGCGTCACCTGCAGTCGACATTTTCCTGCCTCAGCACCCCGAAGTGGCCGAACTCGTGGGTTGGCCCACATGTGGCTTACCCAGCGGTGTAACAAATGGCCAAAGCCGCTGCTGTTACAAATACTCGTAGAACTAAAATGTATCTGTTATGCAGACAATCAGCTTATTGAACAGGCCAAACTTCCGTTTTCTGAGGCAGCCTAATTTTTTACGAGCGAAGCCCCTCAGGGAGTTGGGCTGTTTGCGTCTCATGTCGTCATCGTCACCGTAACCGTCGTCTCATGTAGTAACGGTACTAAAACGCCGGGACCCTCATCTATGCCTCGCGCTAGAACGTAACGCGTGCCAAAAAAACAATGGGGAACTCGTTTATGCCTCACGCTAGAACGCTTCATGCTTCAAACACAACAGACTTTTACAGCAAAGCTGTATACCTCTACCCCCAAAGAGTTTCATCTCCGTGGGCAAAAACGCCAGGGCGCCAAGAATACATTTATACACTGCACACTCCGCCGCTTCTCCCCAGGTTTCACGTTAGTGGAGATGGCCCGGGAATTTTTCCACTTCTTATGTCACGGCTTTTTAAAACGTTCATGTATCCTGTGGCTTCGAATTTCTTTTGAGCATTTAATGCACTTTCACCTTTGTCCCCGTCTTAATAGACGTAATAAAAATGTTGATCAGATACTAGAAACTCCGGTCGCTTTACATTTGTTCACGCAAAACAGTTAGTATCTGGCACTCTGAGCTCGACTATGGACAAACCAGGGATGGGTTGACGGGCAATCATTCATCCACAGTTGGACCTCGTTTTAACAAAATAATGGAGGGACAGAAATTTAGTTTCTTGTATCTGATATTCGTTGTAACAGTAGAGCTAAAAATTGGTTCAAACCAATCGGTAATCTGGCTCCTGCAAAAATCCTTGACACAAAAACAAGCACATTATTTTAATCATCAAACTTACTATAACCAAGGCAACCCTTACATTTTTTCCTTTTTCTTGTGTCATTTTAAAAGCTCAACGAACCAGAACATGAAATGGGAAATTACAACAGAACAAAGTTCATTTTACAAGACAGGCCTGCGTTCCTATTTTTTCGATTAAGGATATGTGATCTTTGTGCGGTGCTATTCACAGCACTGAGCAGGATGAAGCTTTCCACAGTGTCCACGAACAAAGGGGCCTTTTCTACTTCTACAGTTTCGGACGCCGCCGGGAGTTTTTTCAAGTAGCTTCTCAGCCTACCGGTCAAATATTTCTCCGTAATATCCGATAGTGCACGCGACTATCGCAGTTTGACTTTGTTATAAAAGGATAGGCGTCATTGAAATGAAGCGTGACCAACCAAAGTTCGTATTTAGTTCGCTATAGTCGATAATTCGCTATATCAGTGTTGGCTATAGTGAAGTCCAACTGTATATAATGTAGTGCATGGATTTCCTCCATGCATTGTTCTTACCAGTCTTGCGCAACACTGTGTGTTCTCCTTTCTCCCTACCAAGAAATGCCCGCGGCAATGGCGTTGTTCGACTACATCCAGGGAGTCGAGTTTGGAGCTGACCTCAGCGAGGACAACTTCGGTAAGTGATTTCAGGACAGCCTTCCTCCAATCCATACAATCCTGTGACCTTTGTCGGCACGATACGTCGCTCGCTACAGCAGTTTAGAATGTGCAGTTCCCATTAAACTTTATCCCGCGCCTTCACCAAGTCCCTCAGACGATGACTCTACTCCAGGTTCAGATACTCAAACCCACCTCTTCCTCCAAATAATTCACTCATCCATGCTCTTGAAAAGGGCGTGACGACAAAGTACAGCTATGTTCAACTTGTACGAATTGGCGTTTGGTGACTAACTCAGCTCCATCAAAGTCACGAAAGATGTTTTTTAACCTTGCTAATAGAGTATCCAGAACCCAACTGAAGACCTGCGCGATTTCACAGCTGGTGAGATTCCCATTGTATAAAAGTATTTGCACGTGTGCAGTGGACACGACCGTGTACACGGCCAGCCAATTGAACCACGAGATCGCCACCAGGAACCAAATAGGGAACATGACTCCTCTGACTGGCGTCCTGTACGCTCTGCTCAACCAGTTTGATCTTGATGGTCCCGGAGCCCGCATCATCACATCACGCTGGTCAGTACCTCATAAGCGGCTCGCCATGTTTGAAGCTCGCAGTTCACAGAATAGTAGAGTTGTTGTACATAGCATGGGTGTTAAAACTCGACTTGTATGTTTGCCATCAGTATGAGCCGAGATGTTTTGTTTATTTCCAAAAGCTTGCATTTATTATTTGGGGTGGGGGGGTGCCATAGTGGAGGGCCCTCTGGATTAATTTTGACAACCTGGTGTTCTTCAATGCGTGCTGAAATCTCAATGAAGATCAGTTCTTGCTTCTGACCTCCACCCTAAAAAGAACCACTGTGGTTCCAAACGCTTTGAGTTGACTTCAAGTTTGACAGCGTTTTGTAGTTGGAAACGAAATTTGACCGAGAGATGTACACTTCTGCGTTGGCTGCTGCTAAACAAATCGCCACTCTAAACGAGCGGGCGACGCCGTAAAAAAATTGGTTCACCAAAATTGTAGTCCTTTATCTAATGCAACATTGTGGACTATGCTTGTTCGTAAAAGGGAGATAAGAAAACATACTGATTCGTGAAAAGACTTGTACTCGAAGATAACAAATTTAGTTCCACTGACGGTCAGTTCAGCACCGTTACAGATTCAGAGCTTTCCCGTTCCTGCAAGTTGAAAGCCTCTGGCAAGCACAGCCCGTATAAATGTCTTTTTTTATGTCCGCGTCTCCTGCACTGAAAAAGTTCGTTAAGCTACGTTCGAGCATGGCTACCACGTTTCATGCACCTACACAATTATCTGATTCTGAGCGGTCGAACCAACTTAATCAGATGTAATGTGTCTTACTCCAATGTGGTTAAATTTACATCCGTTCGCATTCCAGCATGCAAACATTTATTCCTACATTTACTCCCTTCTTTGTTATCGCTAGCGGTCACTGCAACTTCCGTCTGCGGGCCGACGAACCGGTCTGCATGAACGGGACGTGCCCTGTGTCCATGGGACAAGCAGAGCCTCAGTCGTCGGAAGAGTTTGACATACCGGTCATGTGGACGGACCACACTGGATCTGTCGAGCGTTCCCGCATTAACGGCAGGGCTGCGGAGGCCTTTCTTGGAGTGACGGTGAGATTAGAGTTGAATTACTGGACAAAAGGAATCTATCGTTTCCGTACAGGCTGAACACGCTTTTTCTTCCTTCTTTCTGGGTTTGGTTCGCCAAGGTTGACGAGTTCAAGAACTTCACTGACGACGACCTGACCGCTCTGAAGTGGAAGTTTTTGCTGGAGAGATTCAAGGTGCAGTTCAAGGTACAACGCAACCTTTTTTTTTTAATTTTTAAGTATAACTACCTTTCTTGAACTTGAGTCCGCAAAAGTTTTTTTTTTTTTTTAAGAAGCATAGTTGAAGACTGATAGGATTATCGCTTGGCTACATCATGTTACGATACTAGTACGGAAATCTAATTACACCAAAGTGTAGGGTACTGGTGGAGTTCTCACGCAACCTCAGTTAGTTTGTAACAGCAGTAACATGCAATTTCCTTCACTTTTCTTCGCGATATTTAAATCATTGAAAGCCTCGGCTAGTTTCAAATGATTGAAAGCCAGGGCTAGTGGGGCACTACCCGTCTTTGCACAAAAAACAGTGCAAACAAACAACGAAAAATGGCACAGACAAGAACTAAGAGGGTACACAACACCAGTTGTGTGCTTCATTTGCGCACATTATAACTGTGGACATTATAACTGTGGAGGTGCACGGATTAAACTCGAATGTGTACGATCTATTGGTTGATTAGCGTTGTTTTTTTCTCTCTGAAGTTTCTAGGAAACAAGTGCAGGAACTTTAAAAAACTCGTTGTGCTGCCTTTTCATCCAGGTCACCTTTTCCCAATCATCCACCAACTGGGACCCCGTTGTCAGAGTTGTCGGCGCGGATCGCGCCAAGCCGCAAGAATTCCTGCGCGACGTCTTCCATGCTTTGGTCTGAACCGGCGTTCGAAGAAGACGTGGAGTGTTGTTGTTTTGACGCGTTTGTTGTGTTGGGTTCTCACAGTTAACTTGAAATAAAAGTTTGAGTTCCGTCATTATTCACAAACTGATTTTGTGAACAATGACCGCTGATTTCGGGCGTCATTTCTTGCGGAGTAGTCGTGACACACAGTTAACATACTAGTCCAGCAGTTTTAGCACACATTTTCTGTAAACATGGTTGCAAGAGTAAATTATCGTTGTGTATTTACACGAGACATCAGGCAATCACAGTTGTGGAACAGCCAATGAGCAGGTTGACGAGAATTGAAACAAAATCTTCCTCATCAGTTGACTAGTTTCGTTGCAGACAATGTACATCAGATGAGAGGAGGAACTATTCCCAAAATGGAGAACTATTCAGGGGATTCCTCAAGCATTGATGTCATTCGACAAAGTTGTTTGCAATTGGTGGACGACAAATAGTACGTCCAACGCCAGACAATATTTTCACTGACACCAGAATTCCCGGCAATTTCCCAAAAAGTTCATTTTGAAAAAGCAGCACCCCCCGTTAAGTATTTAACGTAACTATCCGCAAACCAGGCACCTTTTCAGTCTTGAATGAGAAAAGTGACAAACACGGAATGTTATAAAGTTTGAGTCAACCCGCAGCAATGCGTAACAGCCACCCGATCACATCGTCCAGGCCTTGACCTGTCAAGCAACTCGTCTGCACCGTTTCAAGGTCCTGGGGGGCAGCGTCAACCAGATCGGTGAGTCTCATCGCATCTTTATATTCCTCCAAAGGAACGGCATGATTGGCGTCAGTTTTGTTGAAGACCACCAGGAAAGGAACTGCCTTGAGGTTTTCGAGGCTGAGAAGGTCCAGGAGGGTGACGTAAGTCTCGCCGAATTGGAAGACGTTTGACGAGTCGGCAACAAATATTAGACCCGTAGCGTCCGACGTCTGCTGGTGCAAGAACGGCGCCATTTCGCCGCCAACCTCGCGCACTTGGCACGTCTTGTTCTTCGAGATCTTCAGCAGTGTCATGTTGATGCCGATCGTGGGTCGTGTATCCTGTAGCTCCGCTGTTTTTCCCTTGCCTTCAACATGCTGCTGAAGTCGTTTCAGCAACGCAGTCTTACCAGATCCCTTGGGTCCGACGCAGACGATCATTCTTTTTTCTTCAGAGGCGAGGGGGCAAGGATTCTTATTTCACCTTCATATATAATTTACGGCGGTCCTTAATATGAAGGACTTACAGACTGGCAAAAATATGTTCCGTGGCCATCACTTACAGAGTAGCAAGAATTTATTTCCTGGCCATCACCTTGATTGGCGCTTGGATGCAGCGTAAATCCGAAACTATACACTGTGGTAGCAGACGACATCTTTCTGAGGCTCGTGGACGAACTAGCCGCCTTAACGACTGAAGAGGGTAGGGCAGCCAGTTGTCAAGAATCCACCATTATCATCAATTTTCGAAGTGCGATAGGGGAGAACGTCAAATAAGATCTAATTAGCAAAGGCAGCGCAGTTAGGAACTGTCGAACCTGTTCGTTTTGGACGTGGCTTCAAGAAGTGCGTTCTGCATTCACAGTTTCTTGAACCTTTTCCTGTGTCCGTAAGTCGCCCCAACGCGGTCTTGCGTTATTCCGAGTCAAGGCGGCTGCTAGTTTGCTTCGGACAGCTTACCTACGTGAAACGTCTTGAGTTTCGAGAGGATAAAGTTGAAGACGCACTTGTGGGCCGGCTGCTGGCTGATAGCCGCGGTGGCGTCTTTGCCGGCATAGTTCAGCAGAGCCAGACCTCCCGGGTGTTCGTCGACGTACTTCGTCACGTCGTACACCTCGCCCCGAAACAAGATCCACGCGTCGGTTTTGACGTTGTGTCCCTGGAGCTCTTGCAAGGTAACCGTAGCGGTCATTAGCGACGACGCGACAGCGCTTTCTCTCGGCGCAACAACCTGCAATCTCAGCTGTTATGCGTGTCGCGCGGCGGCGGTTGCTATGGGCACTATGGGCCACAAATCACAACGATCGAAGACGAGCGAAACCATGGAGGAAAGAACCGAAACTGACGGAACGAGCAACCAGTTCGGCTAGTGTGCTCGGCTCGTGGCTAGGCTCGGCTGCTATGTGTACTTGGTGTCGCGTCGACCCAACTGCGACGGCTGCGTAAATCAACTGCGTCAAAGAAACAGTAGCTTTTTCTACGTATAAAAATAAAAATAAAACCTTTTACTTGTTTTAATGTCAATTTTTGCGAGCATAAGAAGTGCACTCTAGGTGGACCTTAGCGTGGACCTTAGCGCGGGGGCGGGGCAAACGTTATAAACCATGGAGGAAAGCGTTTTGCTCAGTTTTCTTATGGTTTTCTTGGACTGGTGCGAAGACTGTGTGGTGTCTGAGCGGCCCGTGCGCGCGGTTTTGCTCATCAATTCGCGCTTGCTGTTTTCTTGGACTGGTGCGACTGTGTGGTGTCTGAGCGGCCCGTGCGCGTCGCCGAGCTCGCCGAAGTTCTATGGCAAGCTCACGGAGCGCAAAGTATTGCTCAGTGGCAGCCTGTCGTAGTAAATCGACGGACGGCGCCAAGCTGCATTTTTTCCCACGGGACGACGAGCAGCGCGAAACCTGGGCTCACTTCGTGCGCGGCAGTGGCCGCAACAACTGGTCGCCGAAGCCGTGCAGCCGAATTTGCTCGCTGCACTTCTCAGATGAGTGCTACTTGCAGAGCCTGAAGTTGACGCGGGAGTTCGGGCGTCTCCATTCAGATTTGCGCCTCCATACAAATTTGCGTCTTGTGCCTGGTGCCGTGCCCACGATTGGCGTGCCCACCGCTGAAGATCCTGCGCACGGGGTTCCAACACAACCGAAGCGCCGGAAGTCCGGGGTTAGTACACGTCTTATGATCTGAATGTGGCCGTTCGTTTGTTCTGGCTGGATCGTGATGTTTACCGTTTCAACTGCTCACGCAGGGGTGCATCGACGCTGGTTGCGCTGGTGGCAGCTTGTTGGGCGCCTCTGATGTGGACCTTCGCACGGACGGTTCTGCAAACGCCGGTTCGTATATGCTAGCGCGTTACCCTCAGCTAACCTTGCGCGACGTAGGCGATCGTACATCGAGGCAGGCGATACGTTGTGCTCAAGCCGGTATAAAGTTTAGTTCTAGGAAGCCTTAGTCTAGTGTGCATAGGGGACGGGGGGAGGTTATATTGGCTACTTGGGTCATTGGTGAGGTGCCGAATGTGTTAGTCGATGCAGTCTGCCGTGTGTCCCACTGTTTTGTCTGTCGATGGGAAACATTAGGCCGTGGAGGAAACATTAATTGAAGCCAGTGATAGCATAAAAAAATGTCTGGGTGGATCCATATAGTTCCTTCACTCCGCTACCCTGACGGCATTGATTTTTAGCTGGGCGCTCGCCCTGTTACAACTGAGTTTCATTATGTACCGTAGAAGCACCTAGTTCTGAATGTTAGGGCTGGCTCTTATTTCTGCTAAACTTCATAAAGCCTGTTGGGAAGTTGACTTCGCAGGGTAATTAAAAGGGCGTTCTGAGTTCAGCTGCTAATGAGAGCGCCGCAAAATAGCTAGGTCCTTGCTTTCATGACCATAGCCCAAACAGCGGAGCTTGCACCAAGCATACAGAGAAGTTTTTGCCTATTAATTTTTCATTTCATTGGCCTGCTGCCTTACCTGTAGGCTTTTTTTTTTATGCTCCAGGTTCCGTTGACTCATCGGTCAATTTGGTTGTGGCTGCACCATGCCCCGATGAGCCGCCACCACATTCCAGGGGCTCCGATGCACAAACACAGTGCTACGTGCAAGTGGCACTGAAAGCGACGCAAGCGTCCATCAAACTAACGACAAAGTCGATCAGGACGCAGACAGAAAGCAGGACAAGAGAGATGGGTATGCAGTGATGCATGCATCACTACACAGCTTTGATAAGTACCGTAAACAAGCGCAATTACACACTGTATGAAACTAAATCAACCCTTGCCTGCAGCGTGCCAAACTGGTTTGACCCTTCCGGAAATCCTGCTGCTCGAGGAAACACGTCGAGCGCCTACTACGCCGTTGCCAGAGTGGTTGGGACCACCGCTTGGCGAACTGTCGACCCTCACATTTGACGACCACCCCTTGGACAAAAACTTCGAGCCAAGCACCACAGAAGAGTCGCACAGCTCAGCAGCATCACTCATGGAACCCTCATCGGGGCAGCCAGGACATGAGCCAGCAGCGTCAGACCAATCATCAGTGTAAGCATCGGACGGCACAACATATTGCCTCTTTATCACAAGGGTTTCATGCATCATAGCACTTAGTGATATTTCTGGTTGCATTACCCCAGCCATCATTCATTGAACATTGCAGTTGTAAAGACTAAACTGCCTGTAAACAAACCTTTAGGAAGCACTTTTTTGCACTGGGGGAACAAACAGTGGTCAGCAGCATAACCACACATCTGTGAGTGCTTTTTCATCAAGAAATGCAATTGCTAGGCTTGAGATATTGTGGAAATCTCGGAGACGCTTACTGCACGAGCACTATACAAAAAATAGTCATCTAAGCTGCTTGAAATGCTAAGACTAAATGCAAGTGTGGACTGGTTATACGTTATATACTTCTTATTTCAATAACGTCAGCATTGGCTCGTGGCTGAATGGTCCGGAGCGCTAGGTATGTTATTTTGCAAGTCGCAAGTTCGAATCCCTGAGAGTACATCCTTTTTTTTTTTGTAAGTTGATTTATTCGTTTTGGCCTGTTTTCTACACTGAATTCACCAATTTTGTGCGTAACGTTCATTGCTCCACAAGCAAGTTCGCAGAACGCGCGCAGACTGACACTGATGCAGTAGTCAGTTCTCGGTGGTGTGCTGTTGCCATGAGCACCGACTGCTTGCGGGCAGTGGGCACAGGCCTGAATCAGCACACTCTTGGCCTGGAACGAACACGCTTTTTACGATGCAGGCATGAGTGAGGAAAGCACCAAAGATGGGGGAAAAGCGCATGGCATTTGAGCGTCTGCGGAGACATGGAGAGCGTTCATCCACTGCGTAGGCCTCGGCTAGTGATTGCTACGATTCCAAGCCGTCCTGGAAGGCTTATCTTATGCATTTTACAGCCGACAACATGGCAGAAGCACGGGACGACGATTACTGAGGTATTGAGAATGCCCATCCAATAATACTGTTGGATGTCAAGCATGTTGTTTCACAGAACCGAAACTGAAACTTGTTTGAATGCTAATCTTGGACATCGTCCAATCACGTAGTACGTTTACCTGACGTCACTGCGGTTAGTTGGAGGAGCCACCACAAACTGCGCATAGTAATGTTTCTTCTTTCAGGCTTTACAAGATAAATACCGCCTTATCGCCCGGATAAACTATGAAAAGTGTCTTCATTTGAGCCAGTCTATGCAGTGTAAGCAAAAACGGGAGCTTGACAAATTCACTTCAGCGTCCCTTGAAGGCGAACATTTCTTGGATTGTGCACATTACAAAAAGAAGTGTTGTTAGTCTTAACCACGAAGTTTATCGGAATGAGAGTCTGCTGTATTTTTAGTACTGGAATTGGTTGGGGTGTTTTCTAATGTATCAGAATAATATACTGGAGAAACAATAACTCCAACTAGCATTGGCATATATGAACTGAAAAATGGGGCTTCAGTAAGACCTTGTTAACTCAAGCTGGGAATTCAAACTGAGATAGATGATTTGATTGTAGGGTTTAACGCGCCGACGCAACGCAGGCGATGAGGCGCGCCGTAGTGGAGGGCTCCGGATTAATTTTGACCACCTGGGGATCTTTAACGTGCGCCGAAATCTCGTACACACGGGCGTTTTTGCTTTTCGCCTCCATCAGAAAAGCGGCCGCCGCGGCCGGGAATCGAACCTGCGACCTCGTGCTCAGCAACGCAATGCCTTAGCCACTGAGCCACCGCGGCGGGTACAAACTGAGATATCCCAGGTGAAAAAAATGATTGGAGGCCCAAGTGGACCTGTTGAAAACACAATTGGGCCAAATGGAACCATTTGCATTTTAAAATGGTTCCATTTGAACCAGTTGTGTTTTCGGCAGGTCCAAATGGTCCTCCAATTGTTTTTTTTTGCCTGGGATAGGTACCAGCAAAATGCTGTATATTTCAACAGGGGATAACTCTCAATAATTCAAATGTGTCCGCATTAACAATGTTTTGTTTATTTCTCTCTCTCTCACTCTTCTTTTTTTTTTAACAGAGCCAGTGAGAGAAGTGCTGCTCCAGTATCCAGCTTGGTCACAAGGAAGTTTATCGTTTGCGAAAGCAACCTCTTGGAGCTCTTCAAGACCTGCCGGAAATGTCGCCATCCTGTCACTCCCTCATTGCGGGTATGCATTTTCCCCTTCGAGTAGTCAGTCACATACAGTAAAGCCCACTTATATAGAACAGTGCAAGGATTGTAAAATAGTTCGATATAGCAAATATTCGATATAGAAAGTGAAGCAAAAAAAAAAAAACTTATATGAGAGCAATCTTGCTGACGGAGTCACGAGCTAACGCTGAGCTCTTACCACCCTGCGGTTCACTATTGATACGACACTTTCTAGGAAAGAAAACGTTAATTTATTGGGGCGGAAAAACTGCGTGAGTGTAGCCTGCTTCTTGGAGCGCAACGCGTTGCTGGTGACTGCTTGCTCCACGGAATCTAAACAGTCGACAAGTGCAAGACCACTGCCCTCAGAGGCAGTGCAGTTTCACCGTAGCGGGGCCACGGCAGCAACGGCTTCGCTTGTGCTCGGAAGCGGTACGGAGTCCTCGGCGTCTTCGACAGAGTGGAGACAAGCATGGATACAAGCGAATAACGACGAACCCAGTGAACCAAGCAAGTGTGCGCAGCGAGTGGCGCAGACTTGAAGTTGGGTGGCACCTCAGCCCACAGTGCCCAATGTGGCGCTTTCGGCTTCAACGGCATGCATGCGTGGAGCTGGTCCACTCAGCCACGGCCGGTTTGGACGCCCGAGCTCTCGCGGGAGTCGCAAGTGACACCGGCGCCACCGCTGCGCGCTGATGTATTGCGGGAAAGCCTGCCGCATGCCTAAGGAGAGCTCCTTGTGCTCCCTCTTCTCCTTGTGCTCCCCGCTTTTAACTTTTCTGGCCTCCATCGCGGCACACTCTGATAATCAACTTACAAAAAATAATGTACTCTAGGGGGTTCAAACTTGCGACTTGCAAAAGTGAGATACCTATACTCGGGGTACAACTTTCTGGGGCAGTGGAGAGAAAGCTACGGGAGGGGGGGCGAAGTGGTCGGCCGAACCACATTTCGCTGCGCAGTTGAAGTAGTTCTACAAACATTATTCAATGCGCATAACCTATGCAATTCAAAAACATATATTTCTTTTTTTTATAGCCTTGCATTGACAATGCCAATAAATCGCCAGAATATAATCGCCAGTAAGCGTTACTTTTTTTTAAATTTTCGGTTTTGTTTGGTTGCAGAAATTACCACTGGTGGCATGACGGTTCTCTTCAGAAAAAAAAAAATAATGCGTCTTCATCGACAGCAGCTACTTTTCCGTCCGATAGCCCGCCAGTTAATTTGCCTCAAAGGATTTTCAAAAAGCTTCACAACCAAAAGCTGTCAAACCAGACCAAGCAAGTTGTCTGCAACGTGTACGCCCAAGTGAGACTGACGTAACCAGGACTTTCCGTCATTTCCTTCCGCATTTCGTTCGGTTAGCCAGCTTACCGGCGTAAGGCAGACGTACGGTTCGCACGGCTCAAGAATGAGGTTTTGCGTGGCACCCCGAAGTCCCCAAAGCGCAAAAGTCTTCGTTTGTCGACTGGGGAAATCCGCCTGCAGTTACAGGAAAGACAAGAGTACAGCGGTACGACAGCTTCACCCTTGCTGCTCTCCGACGGAAAGTGCATGAGTACTTCATTCGCAACGAGGTGCCAACTGCAGAAAAGATCCTAGGTGATGTGACCAGCGACCCTGACATGGGGCTGCCGAAGCTGAGTGTCAGAACGATGCGTCGGCTTCTGAATGACATTGGATTTGCTTTTCGGAAGCGAAAACGTAACTCTGCGCTTCTGGAAAGGGATGACACCATCGTGTGGCGGCGGAAATATCTGCGGACCCCTCGAGAAATGCGAAAGCTGAAACGGTACGTGGTTACTGTTTCGATTCGGCGGACAGATAGATAAATGTCAATTCCGGCGATTAAAATAAAAATTTCGTATGTAACATTATTTGACAGTTGAAATGTAACAAGAAAAAATAACGATGGAAGTTCTCGTACAGCCAAATATTTTATTGCTGAAAGTTACTTATCAACACCGCTCAGCATGCATACTGGCGTTCACTATTTTTTTCATGGCGTTTTTCTCTATCCCTGCCTCTTGTTCGTATTTTGCATGCTGTTCTGGTTCAGCAAGTGAAGGGACAAGTATGCATCGACATGTTATAATAATGTATGGATAGCACTCACTCACTGGATTTCGCTAGCCATGTGGGTGGTGTACGTTCTGCGAATTTTTTTTATTTTGGTGTTTCGCGGTGCCACCAAAAACTAATACCCGTGCCACACGTACACAAAAAATGGCATTAAGTGCTGAAGGCCTTAAGTTGCCAAATGACATTAACTGGCCGGGCCGTGCTACACGCGAAAACGCAAAGGAATTTAATGTGTTAGGCATGATGGTGATCATGACCAAAAAGAGAAATTCACTCATATTTTAGAAGTCTTTAATGTAGAGAAAAACGCCTTAGAAGCGTTAAAACTGTTTTTTGCGAAAGAAAATTTTATGAGAAATAGTGTTTCCCTTAAAAATGGTGGGAGCCGTTTCTAAAAGTGGCTTCAGCATGCCGTCGCTGGCCAGCGGTAGCCAAATCCGAAAAATTTAACACGAAGAGTAACGCGATGTTCTTACTTTTGCCTCTGTTCTAGTGAACTTCGTCTTCTTCAAAACTTCGCCACCAATTGTGCACAAAAAATCGTCATATTTGGAAGTTTAGCTACGTTTCCGCGTCAACACTCTGGTGGTGAGAGTTTCGTTGGTTTCATTTGGTGCTCATGAGGTTCGAGGGTAGGCAGATTTAAGGTGTTCGCGAAGGTAAATGAGTTGTGCGGAACTCCTTAAACCAAAATGACATTAAAGCGAATGGCATTAGATTTTTGCGTGTAGCAGCAAATTAATGGCATTAAAACTTAAGGCATTAAGCATTTAATGCCATTTTTCGTGTACGTGTGGCACGGGTATAAACATACCTGCCTGCGTAGTAGAATGATGTTAGGTGTAAGCAATAAATGCCTTCTCTGTCTTTGCTAACCCTTCTCCCCAAAGAAAAACTGACTTGTATTCCTTCCATTTTTGCAGGACTATATACTACCTCGACGACACTTGGGCCAATGCTGGGCACACCAAGGGCACGGTGTGGGAGGACACCACTGTGTCATCCCGTGAAGACGCCTTTCACAAGGGTCTAACTACTGGGCTTCGTGCACCAAGTGGCAAAGGTGGTCGGCTCTTCGTCCTTCATGCTAGAAGTGAGAAGGGCTTTGTGGACGGGGCATGTCTCATTTTCCGTGCGTCAAAGAGTGCTTCCACTGATTACCACAGTGAAATGGATGGCCCACGATTTGAGAAGTGGTTCACAGAACAACTTCTACCCAACATTGAGCCACGCAGTGTTATTGTCATGGACAATGCTCCGTACCACAGTGTTCGGACCGAAAAGCTGCCCTCGACGTCGTGGCGGAAGGCCGACATTCAGTCTTGGTTGACTCCAAAAACCATCCCGTGGTGTGATGACCAGTTGAAGCTCGAGCTCCTTCGGCTGGTTAATGAGAGCAAAAGTTTTTTGGATACCGGATTGAGCCCTGGCCAGAGTTGCTGGTCATGACATTGTTCGGCTTCCTCCTTACCACTGTGAATTCAACCCTATTGAAATGGTGTGGAGCCAGGTTTTAAGGGGTATATTGCTGCCAACAACACTTCATTCACTCTCGCTGAAGTTGAACGACTACTCAATGAACCCATCGCCCTTGTGACTCGCGAAAACTGGGTCCGGGACTGCGCTCATGTGGAGCGTCTTGAGAAAGAGGCCTGGGAGCGGGATGGTGCAATCGACACCAGAATCGACAACGTCGTGATTCCGCAGGTTCCGACTCCAGCAGCTCTAGTGACTGCAGTGACAGCGAAATGAGCGGCGTAGAGGAACTGTGATGAACCGGTGTGCGCGGACTTATGTGGTGCTGGTCTGTGTGGCGAGTGACAAGGTGCTTTCTTTACGGTTCTGGTGACCGGAAGCTTGAAAGTACGCTCGGTTGATGGTGCTTTTGTGTGGCAACTTACAGAGCCCCCTGTTTAACTTTCCGATGCCCAGCAGCTTGGAAGTACGCTTTGTTGGTTATGTGGTGCTGGCCTTGTGTGGCAAGTGACGAGGTACTTTGTTTTCCTTTCTGGTGGCCAGAAGCTTGGAAGTACGCTCTGTTGGTTTATGTGGTGCTGCTTCTGTGCAACAACTTACAGGACACCTTGTTTACCTTTCTGATGCCCCGCAACTTAGGAGGTAGCTGCTCATACAGTGCTGGATTTGTGCAGCACCAGGCAATCATTAGGAGTGCTTGTTGTCAGTGTGCGAATTAGTCTTCAGGTTGTCGGTTGTGGGTGGCAGCTAAGATGCACTTGCTGTACCTTCGTCATGCATAAAATGAAACCTGACGACGAACGCTGGTAGCAAGCAGTGAGGAGTGGCACGTCACGTATCCTGTTTCACCCAGAAGAAATGCAATGGGAAAATTTGATTACAACCCAAGAGGTTGTAAACAGCCTCTGCAAATAGCAGTTACCTGTGCATGAAATGACAAGACTGGAAGAATTATTTTACAAGAACTGCGAGACTGGTAGTGATGTCCAGAAATGCATTGTTGAGTTGTCTATCATTTGTAATTGTTTCAGTCATCTGAAAAAAAAAAAATATACTACCATCAGTTGCACATTGTAAGTGAGGTAATCATTTGTACTCACTTGCTCATGTTTTGTTGGTCTTTTAGACTACTGAGGGTAGATTGCTGAAGTAAAAGACCATCTGGCTCGAATAATTTCTTTTAAATGCGTATTTACAGGGGGGACATGCTCCTCGAAACAACTTTTTTTTTTATTAATGAAGTTAGGAGGCTGAAATTTTCACAGCTTGTAAAGATTGAGCTCCTCTTGTCATATATGAATCAGATTTCAAATATCTGCTCCGGTTGAAAGTTTACGCAGCATGACGTGCAGAAAAATGGCTTTTTTGTGCACACTATTGTCTATAGTAAAAATTTTTACTGAATGTTTTAAAATATAGCCTACGTGGTTCCTTATGAACTGCAGAGTGCCGAAATCTACCTGAAAAAGCCGTATATTCATTTTCCTCTCCACGAAAAAAAGATGACTGGTAGTGTGCCTTTTCTTGTTCTGCATATTTTTGTTTTATGACTGTCAGAAATATGCAAAAGAGACAAATGGCATAATTAACAAGATTTCGGCACTCTACTTGTTATAATGAACATATGTGCAAAATTTCATCGTGATACGACAACTTTAAGTGGGAAAATAAGTGTCCACAAACTTAGAAAACGGACAAAAACAACGAACTGAGGAAAACACAATTGAAAGTTTATTTCTTTGGCAGATTCAGAAATTCTTGCTCAAACAACATGAAACTTGGTGGGGATATAGTCTGAAATGCCCACATTGAGGTACTAAAACTAGAACGCTCCTGCTGCATAAGTTGCACCCTGACGGTTCTTGCGGCTGTAGTCCTCGGTACGGGACCATTTCACCAGGCTGCAGCGATGGGACCTAGACTTAGCAGTCAGCTTGGCAGACATCTGCCTGATCATCCGCTGGTCACTTGCACTGCTTAGTCTGACGAGTGAAGGAAAGATTCCCAGTTCTTAGTGAACTTGCTCAAAGCTAGTATGGCCCTTGTTGAACCACAACCTGCGAGAGCGGTGGCCGTTCTCACTAAGAGTGAACTGCAGGTTGTACGATACCGTCCTGTGCCAGATGCGCAGTGCTGCTTCCGTTTCCATGGCATAGGATGAGCAGTCAACATTTTTTGCACACACAGAGGCATGAAAGGCTTGCCACACTTCCTCCTCTTGCTCATTAAGGTTTTTGGTGGCGGCTGCAAGTAGTTTGACAGCACCTCAAAATCTAGGCAAAGACCAGTGTCTAGAGAAATGGCCGTACTTTGCAACATCCACACTGACGTCAGTCTGACCCAGTTTGCAACGCAGTTACTCGCCTTGCTTCACAAGGTTGTCAGAGACGACTTTTGTGGCCGCAACATGAACTTTCTTGGCAATTTGTGGAACGTCTTTTTGGTGCAGTGGTTTCGGTAGACCAAGAATGGCACAAAACCTGGACAGACGATCGTGTCCGATGCCAACCGCGCGTGCAGCGAGTACCGCTTTCACAATGAAGGCGAAACTATCACGGGGACTTCCAGTGCAGAGCTGAAGGTTGCGGCCTCCGCGGCCGATGGCGGCAGCGCGATGCGACGAGTAGACAGAATAAACCAGTGGCCACTCCTGCAGGGCACTCCACGTTTTTGCAATTGAGTTCCAGTACCGATGCGAGGCCCTTCCGCTTGTTCGCGACCTCAACTACGACGATTTCGCACTTCCCGCACATCGCGCACACGGGCGCCGCTCACAAGGTCACTCAGACCGTCGACTTCGCTGATAACTGCGCTTGAACCGCTCCCGTTGCCGGCTGTCTCCCCACCTTGGAAGGCTGCAACTTCTCCGATGCGCGTACAGAGCTGATAGCGTCGCTGATAAAACCAGCCTCGCCTGGTTGAGCCGCGCTCGCAACGCTTGAAGGCGCGTCGCCGTTAGGCCTCGCCGTGCCGGCGTTGGCCGTAATCGTCGTAATGCTGCGCCGCTTGCACTTTTCCTTGTACGGGCGTGAAGTCCGGGTCTTGCAGCGATTAAAGTCATGCTTCTCCTCACCGTTCATGATTAGCAACACACGATAAGGAAATAGAAAAAAATTCCCCACATTTCCCCCAGGGGAAGAATGTGAAAGTGCGAATGCAGGAGTTGAATTTGCGCGGTTCGGTAATGTTCGCGAAAGAGAGATCACACACACACACACACAACTACAAAGAAAGAAAGATGCATTTATTCACAGACACCTATTTGTGTTGCCGTTGTACTCGATTGGTAGAGCGGATCTCAGCTTTGAAATTTCGTGTCAGTACTCCTTTAAGCGGGTGCATTAGCCCTTCTCACGCCCGATTCCTGGCCAATCCCCCACGTGGGTATGTGCCATGCACAGACACCTATTTGTGTTGTCGTTGTACTTGATTGCTAGAGCGGATCTCAGCTTTGAAATTTCGTGTCAGTACTCCTTTAAGCGGGTGCATTAGCCCTTCTCACGCCCGATTCCTGGCCAATCCCCCACGTGGGTATGTGCCATGTCAGCGGCCAGGCAGCGCGCGCCCATCTCCCCCCGTTGCCAAGGAAGACGAGGAGATTCGTGGGCAATCCCCCACGTGGGTATGTGCCATGTCAGCGACCAGGCAGCGCGCGCCCATCTCCCCCCGTTGCCAAGGAAGACGAGGAGCGCGCGCACCCGCAGCTGTTGCTATGGGGACGGACGGCGGTCACCGGAATTCAGGGTCGCTTATAAAGTGCATTCGCACTTAAAAGATAGCGCGAAGTAGCGAACAAAACGACGGAGGCGATGGCGGCTGACAAGTGGCGAGAGCCAATGTCGGTCCTGATTTTGCGTCACGTGATTTAAATGCCCAGTTGAAGCTCTCAAAACAAGCGGGAATAAATATATTTTTTTTATTTTTTACGCGGGGATACGAAGCTGGCGGGCGGTTCGTGTGAGAGGAGAAGGCTTTGACTACCTCTCTCAAGTGACTGAAATGGCCGCCAGCCACGCTTCCGTGCAGCAAAAACTCTCAAAGATGGCCGAAATTCGGCTTGATTGCGTGATATCTAGGCTCACCGCGAGTCATTCAGACGCGATTTTCATCAAGTTCTCGTTCGTATTTCGCTTTCATCTATATTTTTATGAAAGAAGGATAGTCAAAGATGATAATGGAAGTGAAAACAAAAAAACGTTTCATGCGCGGCATGCGCGCTGAAATAGAGCGACCACACCCTTGGTTTGCAAGTGGGAAACTGTTTATTAGCCGCTACCGCGCGCGATGGTGATGGTGGCTATGCCCTTTATAACGGGTCGCCCGCACCTAGTGGCGCGGCGGAGCCAAAAATAATAATAACAAAAAATAAAACCAAGAATTCGAGAACGCTACACTTTTGTCGCCCCAAATGAAGCTCAAGCACTCCGTTGCACTGCCCCGTGTTGCCACCAAAACTCCAACCGCCGTTTTGTAGTGGCCGTGGCTGCACCCGGGCTGTCACCACTGCCGTCCCCGGCAGTCTCAGTTTCCTCCGGCTTCCTGAACCCAAGTGCAATTGACAGCGACGATGTACGGGCAATGGGAAAAATACCCGGACATGCCACCACCACATGCTCCGTCGTCTCTTCCGCAGAATCGCAGAGCGCACAGGTCTTTGCCAAATTAGCTGTGAAGCGCGCTCTCCACGTTCGCGTGCGCAGCACACCACACCTTGCCTCCGCCGGGAAACCGCTCCCCTTGGAGTTGTCGTACAGCCACTCCCTGCGGATTTCCGTTTTCTCCCTGCAGTAGACTGCTAGGGAAGACTTCTGCTGGCATGCCTCTTGCCATTTCCTGGTTTCAGCGCTCTGCACCCGCTCATGCACCGCCTTCCTTAATCCCGCTGCCGTCGCGAGGCTGACCATCGGCAGGTCGAAAACTCGACGCAGTTTCACAGTCCGCCGCGTCAATCTCGTCGACCGCCCCGAAAAAATCAGGTACACCAGCACTTGCCGGGCTAGGTTGCCTTCAGGGAGGCGCAGGAGCCTATTCTCGTATGCTGCCTTTGCTACTGCCTCCCGGGCTGTAAATGATGACCAGCCGAGCTCGCCTTGGATGGCTTCCACTGGTGTCTGTCGGTGGGTCCCCAACGCCATCCTGCCCACTTCTCTCTGGCGTCTCTCCAGGAACTCTCTCATCCCTGTTGAGAGGCATAGCACTGCATTGGCGTATGTCAACCCCGGGACCACCACCATCTTCCACAGCGCCCGCAAAGACTTCGTACTGGTTGAAGGTCGACAGCGCCTGTCGCACCAGCATCCCTTTGTTGCGGGCCGCCTTGGTCTCCATCCCCCGCTCGTGAGGATTCAGGTAGTCGGCCGTCGCGCTGAGACTCACGCCGAGCTACTTCACAGACTTCACCCGACTGATTGTACCTCCCTGCAGTGTCCAGTCCACCTGCGTACACTCCGCACTCACTCCCCACGCCATAACCACACATTTCGCCTGGTTAAACCTCAGCCTCAGTCGTGTCATCTCCGTGCCACACATGTCCAACAACTGCTGCAGCTTACCTGGGGAGCCCGCAAGCACAGCGAAATCGTCCGCATACACAAGTGCTGGAAACCTCCGTGCTACCAACTGCCCCTCCTCATGGTGCTGGAGAGCGTATCCCAGGCCCGAAGATTCCAGTCGCTGAGTCAGCCCCGCCACATACAGCATAAAGAGTAGCGGCGAAAGCGGGCATCCCTGGCGAAGTCCACAGGACACACTCACTGGCGCTGTAACATGTCCATCCCACTCCACTTGTGCTGTCACCCCCGAGTAGAGGGCTCTAAGCAGGGCAATGTCATTGCTTTCAAGCCCCAAATCCTGCAAAATGGACCACAGGATCTGCTGGTCCACACAGTCATAGGCTTTCGATATGTCCAGGAAAGCTACGTACAGGGGGCTCCGGGCCTGTTGGGCAACCTCAATACATTGCGTGAGAACGATTGTCCTCAATGCATCTCCTGGGCCGGAAGCCCACCTGCAGCTCCCCCAGCACCCCCTTTGCCTCAGCCCATCCTTGTAGACGCTCCCTGACCACCTGCATCACCCAACCTGTAGAGAACAGGTGTCACAGCAATAGCACGATAGTTCCCAATGTCTTGCTTATCACCTTTGCCTTTATACAGCGGCTTGACCTTGCTTCGTCTCCAGTCTTCTGGCACTTCAGCTTCCACCAGCACATGCGTCAATATATCTTCCATCCGCGAGCGTGCCCGCGGTCCTAGTGCCTTAACCAGACTCATAGGAACTCCGTCGAAGCCTGAGGCTGTCCCCGAATCCATCCTCTTGGTCGCCCTTTCCAGCTCTCTCCCTGTTGGTGCCAACCGAAGCCCTGCTGCCGCATCCACCTCCGTTGTATCAGGCATCAGTGAGTGGCTCATGCCCTCTGGTGGCCCCCCTGCCCCAAGCACCGGCAATCGATCTGCCTGCAAAGCCTGCAACCAGCTCTCAACAGGGAAGACATTTCTACTCCCTGGACTGTAGGACCATCTGGTGTTGCGCGTAGCGAGTGCTGGTGCGGCACAGCCATGTCACCTTTGACCCGTCTCCAGAAGCGCTGCGGTGCCTGCCGGCCAGCCGCTTTCATCATCTGCATAAAGTTGCTGTTCAGAGAGCGTATCTGGGACTGCACCAGCGCTGCTGCCTCGCGTTTCAGTTCAAGGTAACCACGCGCCCTTGCAGTGGCCTCCATATCTCCTGCCTTGCACAGGTGACGGTGTTTTCGGCTGGCCTCCCGTCTGCAGGCGATGGCCGCTGCCACCTTGGCATTCCACCATGCTTTTGGTCGACGCCGGCCATTGGTACGTGGTGGTAGCTGCTGCAGCATCCGTCGTAACTCTGCTATAATGGCCTCATATGTGTCCATGTCCTGCGCGCGCAACTCCAACATCCCTGCCAGCTTCTCAAATTCCTCCTCAGTAGGCCGTCTGGTCCTCCTGACATGCGGCAACTCCTGTTTTCTACTTTTCCTCCCAAACATGAGGCGTAGCCGGTTATGGTCACTGCCCATGTTACCGTCACCACTCTCATCGATGATCATGGAGTTCAACACAGCATGCAGACCTTCCGACATTAGGCAATAGTCGATACACGAGCTGCGGTCACTCATCACCCAAGTAACCGCTCCCTGACACTTGCCCGTAAGATTCACGATCACCAGCTTATGCCTGTCCGCCACTCCTAACAGTAGCCGGCCATTAGCATCAGTCCGACCGTCTAAATCCTCCACATGCGCGTTGAAGTCACCAATCATCAATATGTCAAATGACTGGCCCAGGTCCTGGATGTCCGCACTAATACACTCACAAAAGGCATCATTGCTACCCACTGGTGCCCCCGACCACCAGTATACAACAGCCATTGCCAGCAGGCCTGCTCGCTATGTGCCCCGTAAGCCACATATGCTCCTTACATGTGCTCCGAACACGAGTCCACTGCTGGTGCCCCATCCAGAGGCAACCCAAACCTCCACCCCGTCGGTCTTCCCCTGTTCTGTTGCAGCCCTCCCAGGACAGACCTGGTGCACAAGGGGGAACCTCGTCTCCCCTCAGGTGTGTCTCTGCCACTGCAAACACAGAGATATGCTCTTCATGAAGTCCCTTTGTGAGCTTGCCCCACTTCAGCTCACTCCGAGCTCCTTGCATGTTGAGGAAAGCCACCGTAACAGCCTGCATAGGCCTCCGCTTCCGATGCCTACGGCGGCGCTGGTTTTGTGTTGTTTTTCTTACCCGCGAAGGCTGCTTAGCGTCGGCCAGCTTCTGCTCAACTGCTCGCTTATGATCTCCTGTATCCAAGCTTCTAGGCCTCTCACGACGCTGCTCCTGAAGCCCGCCTCCAGCTCTTGTTTTGCCGTCCTCGCCCCCCAACCGGGGCGTTTTCCTTGCTCTTCCCGTTCTAGGCTCATCTGCTTGCCCCTCCAGCCGAAAGCCTTGGGCTTGCTCTGCTGCGCTCCAGCCGTGAGGCCCGTTGCACCACGGTCGGGCGTGGTAGCCTGCCCGCTCCCCGGTGAGGGAGCTTGGGACATCCTTGGTTGATTTTCCGGGTCGACCACGACGTTCCGCGTTAATCCGCGGGCCTCGGCCGAGGGCTCCTAAAAAACGGGTGATCGGTTCCTTAAGCTTCTGTATTACCTTGCAGATGGCCTCCCTTCCATAGCTCACTCCATCAGCCGACAGGTGGTCTTCAAACCCGTTGACTCCCAAATCCGAATACCGCAGCTGGCGCCGCTTGCACAGCTTCTTCAGAAGCACATTCGCCATGACTATGCGGGCTCTTGCTTCCCCTCCTCTCTGGGTCACTTCGGGTATAGAGCAAACGATCGTGTTGCGACCCATACCCTCACACAGCCCTTCAAACTGGCTCACCAGTTCCTCGCCTTTTGAGGCAAGTACGTCGGTTAGCCCGATGTGGATAATCCACATCCTGTGCAGTGGTCGGGCAGCCTGCTCGTACTCTTGGATGAATTTGAGTGACTCTGGCACCCCTGCTCCACTATTGTATAATACTTCAACGGCCTCGGGTACCCCAACCGTGTCCACCAGGCCTTGCGCAAAAAGGCCTACATTTCCATCTCCCACCACCACCACTTCTTTTGTGATCCCCGGTGGTGGACGAACCCAGGTCCTCTTTTGCTGATTCTTCCGTGTACCACTTGCTCCTTGAGATGCAGGCTCCCTCTCTAGGTTCTGCGCTTTGTGGTCACCCTCGTCCTGTTCCCTTCTCCGCGCCCCCTCCGCTGTGGTTCGTCCGTTTTTGTCTTTGGCCGCACCGTCTCCATCTCCGTCGGTTATCACTTCCAGGTTGCTGCCTCCTCTCGGGGTCGTAGCTAGTGTCAGCAGGCTTCCCAGAGGCGCCCCTTGGAAAGACCAACCAACCCGACCAACCCGACCGACCGACCGACAAGACCGGGTTTGTGCTGCCCCTCCATGACCACAGGCACCGTTTTCCTGGCTTGCGGTGGTCCCGCATCCATTCGCTAGCCCTACCATGTTGTCGCCGCTTCTTGGAGTTATCGGTAGCATCTGCTGGCTACCTACAGGCGTCCCCTGATAGTTCTCTGCCTGTGCTGCCTTCTCATCCCCAGTCTTGCAGGCCTGCGTGTCCTCCTTGTTAGGGCCACCATCCTCTGCGTCAGCGGTTTTATCCACCCTTTCTTTCACTTGGCGCTGAGCTGCTACCAGGGGTGACGCTGACCCTCCTCCAATTTGAGCCTCGGGCCGATTGCGCTGCGCAAGCGCTTCCAGATCCCGCACTCTCGTTTCAACGTCGGCGATCCTTTCGCTGCCTCCTCCGCAGCCCTCACACCTCGTTCGTCTGGCTAACTCCGCCACACACTCCGCGATTTTCGCTTCCAGAGCTTCCACCCGTTGACATCCCCTACAAGTAAAGGGGGCATTCTCTGTTTCCGCCTCCCCCAAGTCAGCAAACGGTGTCTCCTCTAGGTATGCCCACCGCCCGCACGCGTCGCACTTCACTGTTGGCTGCTCGGGCTGCTCGTCGTCTGCTGCGCCCATGGAGGATGGTTGCGCCCGCCTCCGCTTGTCTCCCCCGCCCAGGGTTGCCAGGAGGGGCAGATCGCCGCGATGTGTCTGGTGGATCCCCGGGTGGTACATCCTCCTTACTCTTTAGGTCAAGTAGTCTGCGAAGCGTGCCGGTGCCCTGCGTGTCCTCGTGGTTCTTCGAGGAAGTGGGTCGGCTTCTTGTGGCGCATAGTGTGGCGATACCTGCGGCTGGTCAGTCACCGCACAGGGGTCCTTCGGTGGGCGATGCACAATAGGTGACACTGGTGCAGCTGGACTGCCTGGTGCTGCGTCTGGTGCAGGGTGCGGACTCGCTGATGTGCGTCCTGTAGGTGGCAGAATTGTTGGTTGGGCTTCGTAGCCCTCGTTCGCTGTGAAGGCACATGGCTCGAAGGGTTCGGAAGTCTTCATGAGTGTAAGCTAGTCGCATCGTAACACTAGCAAAGCCGCAGAGTTTGGGCTGTAATTATGTTAGCACGAATGTCAAAAGGATGACGGTGCCTTTTGTTCACAGGGATGGGAGCAGAGGGATGGGAAGGGAATTCTAGGTGACAACCGTATGGGCAGAAATGGGCAGGGCTGCTTCCCGGTTCTAGCCGTAAAATTGAGTCCCATCTCCTCTGCTCCTTTACCTTGAATTCCGAAAGGGCACGCTAACCCTGCGCCAGTGCATCACGGAGCTCGGAGTCTAAATTAGGCCCGTCAAGGGCGGCCACTGCCCACTGCGCCATTCTGAACAAAATGCCTCCACGCCGGCCTAGGGCGTTCAACACATTCAACAGCATCCACTCTTGCCCTTTATAGCGAGTGGAGTCCCATGCCATGGATAGAATCGCGGAGGTGTGGGCATTCCGTGGTGCAAGAATCTTAAGTTCGTTGGGTGAGCTGCCACTGTGTGCCAAAGGAGCACTGCAGCTCGTCCCAGAAATGCAACGTCGTATTGCACTCTAATTAAAAATACATGCTCGGGCGTCTCCCGCCTTCCACACAGTGAAAAGTTAGTTGGCCCCTCCAGGAAGGAAGAAACCCTGCTCTTCCTGCCTTGCCTTAGTTGAAAGTACCCGTGTGTGCAGACGGAAGAAGAAATCTTTCGAATTAGTTGGGACAAGGAGCTTCCACACACACCGTAGGACGTCACTTTTCAGGCCGCCTAGAGGTGGTGAGCGGTATACATGGGGGTGGGAGGATCTGCTCCACCAAATCCCGGTATAGCCTCCTGGACTTCACTGCGCAGAGGTACTCCCACGAGAAGAGTTCCTGCAAGAGGGCCACTGCCCCCGCTACTTCCCTGTAAAAGCCGGTTGCACGGGCACCATGTGCAAGCTCCGCTGTTGTTACGAGCCAAGGGGCCAGGTGTAGGTCGCCTACACTTTGTAGAACCGCTTGGAGGAAACCATCACGACAACCTCGGAAGTACATAAATCTGTCTATAGTCAGTTTAAGCTTCATGTTAACGAGCCCAAGACCGCCGGATTCAGCACTCCAGAAAATGTTGGTGCGGCGCATGGGCTCATACGTAGATCACCAGACGAAAACCGCGAACAACCGGTGTAGCCTGGCCATGGAGCCTGCGTCAATAGTCGTGACACGGGCCGCGTACAAGATGGCCGGGTATGTCACGGCGTTGCAGACATGTGCCCTAGAGAAGAGGGCAATATGTCGCGCTCTCCAGGGCTCCAAGTTCCTTTCAGCAGCTGCCAGTTTCGTCTGCCACCGGGGGGCGATGGCTGTGCAGTTTTCTAGGTTTACCCCAAAGTAGCGGGTGATGGCCTCCTTCCATCGAACTCCGTAGAATTGTTGGGGTTTGGTGAGCTATTCGCCTAGCCATGCTCCCTCTTACTTCAAAAGCTTGAGCTCAGCCCGGGAGAATTGACAAAAGGCTTCAGCTAGTGCAACAACCTCTTTTGCCTGCTCTCTCGATGAGCACGCAAAGGCTACATCGTCCGCATAGGCCAAGACCTTTAGGTCTTCATCGCCGACAACTAAGCTTTTGATTGACTTGGACGCTGTCGCCATCCTGCAAAGAGGTATACAAAGCGAATAGTATAGGGGACATGGGGCAGCCCTGCCTGACCGACCTTCCGACGTCGATGGGCGGCCCCACCTCCCCGTTCATGATGATGCTGGTAGTGATTCCTGTGTTGCAGATCTTTATCCAATCTACCATTGCGTCGCCTATCCCACATTGACTGAGGAGCATGAACAGAAAGGCGTGGTCTACGTGGTCGAGGTCCTTTTTAAGGTCGAGCTGTAGGACAGCTAAGGGGTACGTGCCTGACTCATCCACCTCACAGACAGTCCGCAAGCGGTGCAGGTTGGTGTTAACGGAGCGTCCCCTAAATCCGCATGTCTGGTGTGGGCCCACCACACTACTAAGGGCCATCTCGAGTCGTCGGGCCAGGATACGGGACAGGATTTTGTAGTCTGTCGACAGTAAACTGGTGGGCCATGAAGTCTTCCACATTCGGTATCATATCGTGGACGGATTTTTATAAGCGACCCCGAACCTTCCGCCGTCCGCATAGCAACAGCTGCGGGTGCGCTTGCTTTTCGTCTTCCTTAGCAACGGGGGGAGATGGGCGCGCGCTGCCTGGCCGCTGACATGGCACATACCCACGTGGGAGATTGGCCAGGAATAAGTGCGCTGCCTGGCCGCTGACATGGCACATACCCACGTGGGAGATTGGCCAGGAATAAGTGCGAATGCACTTCTTAAAGGGACAGACAACCGATTTTTGTCGAGTATATATTCTCTATCCCAAATGAAAGGGCATCACTTAAAGCACCTTGACGAGAAACGGTTTTGCTGATAACGCCTAGAACTTTTTAAACGAATTTTTTTATCTACGAGCCGTATGTGTCCCTCCCAAAACTAATGCTGGCAACCACGACATAGAGTAGCTCGGCAACATACTTATGTCTGTATGCGAAATAAAAAACTATATTTAAAAACTTGTACCCAGTTAAAAAAGTTTGAATCGCAGGTTTCCTGTTCCTTTATGCGTTTTTATAATGCAAGGGTGTATTTTGCACGAATGCGCCATCTGTTGGGATAGACGATAGGTAGAATCTGGCTTCACGGGCATCACGTTGTGGAGGCGGGAAGTTCGATTCTCCCTGGGCACGACGTTTTTTTTTTTTTTTTTAAAGCTGCCATTGGCGTATTTGGAGACTGAAATCAAATATTTTGGCAGAACAAATGCCCCTGACTCAGACAGAATCGTCAAAGCTTTTTCGCTGGGTCTGTTTACTGAACGCTGCCGTTGATTCTGGGCATGTGGCTCAGTTAGCCACACTGAGAGCAACCCAGCGGCGGCGGGCGGCGTGTCTTTAGAATTTTCAAAGTAATGTTTAGAAATACATATACAATTTAAGCTTGTACAAATACTTGTGTTAAAAGGTTTTCAATACGTAAATAAACGTTTCAGCAGTTACAGTAGCTGCTAGGTTTGCAGGTCACGTGACAGGGACACATATGGTGGTGTCAAGTTTCGACACTACGAACCGCCACCCTTCCGATTTCAGGAAGTTTGCTGCCAAATTAAAATTATTTCCGACAGTTTGTTTAAAAATTGCTTGTGGTTACCGGGCTAACAAAACGCTGGCTTCATATGAGCTAGAGAACATATACGCGACAAAAATCGGTTGTCTGTCCCTTTAAGCGAGCCTGAAGCGTCCGCCGCCGTGGTCCGCATGGCAACAGCTGCGGGTGCGCGCGCTCCTCGTCTTCCTTAGCAACGGGGGGAGATTTCCGACGCGTGAGGGCGCTCCCATAGCGCCTCCTCTCCCCCCTCGCCTACTCTCCTAAAGCCCCTTTACTACTCTCCAGCTCGCAACACCCTCTCTCGGCGCGCCAGCCAGGCCACTACACTATATAAAGAAAAAACAGCATCCGGCGCCAGGTTTCGATCTGCGGACTTCACGGCCGCAGCGCGATGCTCTACCGACTAAGCCACGGACGCGACGTTGATATGAGTGTTAGTAACGCGCCTTATATCTTTAACGCATTCAAACTACGTCGTCAGCGGCGTGCGTTGGCGACTCAGCGGCGTTATAGCGGCTTGATAACTGCGTGGTGTACACGTGATACTACAAACCCGCTAGTTCTGCATTCTCTCACGTGACTGCGCCTCCTCTCCCTTCACTCCGGTCGGCGCTTCGCAGCTGCGGTGCGCTGCGGTGCGGTGCGCTCCTCCTCTCGAACATACACGTTAATTCACCAAGATTTCCGCAGAGGGACAAACGAGGCGTGTTAAGCCGAACGTGATCACGAGGGGGTGTTAATGTAACTAACGGGCAAAATGCCACCAAACTTCAACAAACTCCCCCTCATAGCATCACCCCGTGCTTCGCACTTCCTCATACTCCCCTTCGGGGAAATGCGGGGGATTTTTTTTGGGTATGAGGACCAAATTACTGCTCTTCATTGAAGGTGGCAGCAGTTTTAGGTTTCGGATATTATCGAAGACAGATACCAAAACAGGGCTGATCTCTTCACTGACTATGTGGTAGAATTCTGAAACAATCCCGTCAGGCCCCGCTGACTTATTCTGTGACAGTTTTTTTATCACGTGTTTTACCTCTTCGACCGTTATCGGGCTGTTTATTCTAAGCCTAACGCCCTCTGGGACCGTTGGCAGCTCACCAAGGACATCCGGTGGAGGATCGTCAAGCTTGGAGCGCAAGGAAAACAGCTTACCGTAGTACTCACAGAAGGCAGTCGCCACCTCCCCGCTCCCACTAGCAATGCCACCAGAGTGGTTGGTTCACCTCGGAAATTGTTTTAGAGGCGGACCTTGCTGTCTCGAAAGCACCGAAAAAAGCGGCTTGGAAAACTCAGTCGACAAACCAAAAATCCGTAACGGGAAAGCTTCGCGTCCCACCACCGTCGTCGTTAGACGGGGAGAGAGAGAGAAAACTTTATTGAAAACAGAAAACGGTCCGGTGGCGCCTAATGGCGACGCCCGGGCCGGCACTAAGAGCTACAGTTCGGGCGGCCGGCGCGCGGCCCCGAGGGACCCGCCGCGCCTGCCCGCTGCCGCTCCAGGGCCTCCCGGACGCACTGGACGACCAACTTCTGGGTGTTGTAGTCCGGCGAGGTGATGGCTCTACACACGAAGGCTGGTAGCTGCCGGAGGCTAGAGGGTGCTGGGTCTTGGGGAAAGCGCTGAAGGATATGGGCTAGCGTTCCACGCGCGGCACAACACACAGCACACACTGCACTGGGATACACTTCCGGAGCCACATGTTGGCCCAACACAGGGGTGAGCACCGAGTCCGTTTGTATCTGGCGCAATAACACTCCTTCACTGCGGGTGAGTCTTGGGTGGGGGGCTGGGAGGCGACGCCTGCAGTCCCTGTACCAGCGCAGTATAGAACCGTAGTCTTCGAGCGGGGTGTGTAATTCTAGCCGTGTCTCCGAAGGGTCCAGCAGTTCCGACCCAGGGCCTGTTAGTGGCCTGGGGGACGGGAGCATGATTTTTTCCCGTGATTCGTGGGTTTGCGAATGCCTTGTCGTAAGGAAAGGTCAGCATTGTTTCCGCTTCGAAATTCCAGTATGCGCTTGTTCACGCTTCCTAGAACCGCAGGCCCCAAGCCAACCGCACGACGAAAGCAAGCTGTCGGGTTTTTTAAAGACGATAGTCTTTCTTGGGCTACTTAAACCCAGAAATTTTGGTCTGTCTGTATGTCTGTCTGTCCGTCTGTAACTCGATTCAGCCAGCCGGCCAAAGTAAACTGCTTAGTGCGCAATAGTCTTATATACTCACAGCCAAATGTAAACGTCTAAGCCTGGTTTATATGGTCATACTTGTGAACTTTGTTGAACAAGAACAAGACATTACGCAAATATAAGACAGGAAATTAGTACGCAAGGGATATTTACAGTGTTCCTTTATTTAAAAATTCATGGATGCTTGGTTTTTCGATAAAAAGTGATGTTCTACATCTACTGAAGAAAACCGCCGCCTCCTGGCGGCATATGCAAAATCACGCGGCAACAGCAACGAAAGGTTCCACTAGCTAGGTTCCACGTTCTGATTGCAACGCACGTGGAGCACTGCCACGCGGTTTAATAAACCTTGTAGTCGGCCGCCTCCATTCACGCGCGTCTCCGCCGTACTGCAGCGCTGGCATCGAAGAACCCGGCCTGTAGCAGTGGAACGCGGTAAATTCAAATCGCCTTGCGCAAACCTTTAGTGTGTGTACCTTGGGATGAGCGCGACGGTACAGAAACAGCATGAAAGGTGAGCGGGAAAGCAAAGGGGGGGGGGGGCATTTCCTTGGCAAATGTCTACAAAGACTATCGTCTTTTGACGACATTTCCAACGAAAGGAGCAGATACGCGGCCAATTTTTTTGTTTGTTGTTTTTTCGAAGAGAAGGCTGCAGCAGTATATACTGCTAGTATACTGTTAGCAGTATACTTGAAGACGGTCTGACTTTATGCGACGATTTCGCCAAGAAGTTATCGATGATGGGGCTGTTCAATAGCGAATCCGCAGGTGCGCCCGTCTCATTTCAGGAGGGGACGATGAGCGTCGAAGCCGTCACCTCACACCTGCACCGGCACATGGCTGAAACATTACGTACTTTCCGCTCCTGTCCAGCCGTTAAACAGCATTGCGGATAACGCGTTCCGTCCGTGCTGCCACGGTGTCATCCCCGTGCACTGATCTTATTTTTTGCGTTGCTTCAAACTACCGCGGCACGAGTTAGGAAAATTTCTCTACCGAATGTTGCGACGATATTTTATGTGGTGGTGGCGTGTAAAACGAGGCGCTGCACGTGTTACCGTGCCACCCAGGCATGCTGCGTGCTTCTTGAGGAGTATGAGATGCGCTGTGGCGCTTTGGCGGCGGTGTTCTGGTGAGTTGAACCATTGCAGGGCGGCGGTGCGCGCCCGTTGTATACATGGGGCGAATTTCGCATGCGAATTCGCAGTCGCGGCGCCGCCCGTGCGGCAAAACGATTTATTTTGCTATTTTCACTGCTGCGACATATACATATTGCCAAATGCTAAGCGGCGTTCACAAGAGAAGTTCGACTCTTCCAAACATTTGGAAATTCGCCACAGCAACGAGAATAGATCGTTTTGGTGCACGAGCAGCGCCGCAGCTGCGAATTCGCATGCGAAATTCGCCCCATGTAGAACACGCCGCCTCTCTAGCCCTGCCCTGGTTAAACGCATGATCGTCCTCCACCTAAGCACCCAATGATGGTGAGCGATTACGCACATGTTCTGGGTGAAAACGAAGGCGAAATATGTACGTGATAAGATTGGGCGTGGCGACTATGGCAAGGATTGCACCGATAATCTTCAAGGGCTTTTTTTTTCGGTGTCGACGAAGCGGAAATTACAAGCGGGACAAGATCAAGGAACATGTTTTGAGTACTTCAAAAACAGCGCGGAGACAAGTGATAAACAGGAGCGGCTTAGTTTGTCACTTCATACGCCTTCGTCTGTGCGCTATTTTTGAAGTAGTGAGATTGTGTACCCTACGTCAAGCTTTACTGCGTTGTCACAGAACACGCTTGGTCATCAGAGAGCAGTCGGAGGCGACAAAAGAGTTGGATTCCCACAATTACCTGACAAGGGGCATTCCATGTATACGCGCGTTCACCTCAAAACACACGAAGTAGGCCAGATCGCGGCTGGGTGCCCATTCCGGTTCGCCTCATCCATAAATTTTTGCCCTGCGACCCCGACAGGAACACCGACGGCGAGACGAGTCAGCCAATACCAGCTTCGCTTGCAAAAAATGTTCGAGCCCTTCCGAAACCCAGGGAAGAGTGGAGTCCAGTGAAGCTGGTGGTCTGTTTGGATTCAATATGTTGGGGTTTAGGTATATTCGGTATTTGCTATATGTAATTGTAAGTATACAATCTTCTGAAGCGTTGCTACACAGTTCCATCGCCATCGGCAGCCATTGGCCTGCGGCTGCGAACCATCTTTACAAACTGAAGGCCAGCCTCCCTTGACTGGCATCATCATCATCATCATCAGGGATCACGCTTCACGAGCGCACACATTGCTTTTTTCTCTTCTCTGACCGTTCGACGTTCCATTAAACGTAGACCTTGATGGTCGCTTCTCTCCTACCTTGACGCTCGAGTCTCGTCCTTGGGGGTCGACGGACCCCACAGTAAGATCAGTGGTCAGATCTCTACGCCACGGACGAAACATTGTTGGGTTGCGAAGATAGCGTTTTATTACAGGCCGCGTGCGACATCTACATAGGGCACGCTGCACCTCCGTGTCAGCGCCACCCTCGGCCGCATCGTCGTCCCGTGGGAGGATAGGCGGGCCGGAGTCGCCTGCTAGATAGGCGTTTGCGAAGGTGAACAATGCAATCCAGCGAGCTGAATTTAGCCGTACTGAGAGTTCTGGATTTTTTTATTGGCACAAATCACGAAAAGGGCATAAAATTTTTCAAGAGCAAGCACACTTTCGACGCGTCTGGGTAAATCGGCGCCGCACAGAACTGCTTTGTCAAGGGTCGCTGCACCCGTCAAGCAAGCGTAAACCCCGTAGACAAGGAGTCTTCCGCCGTTGGAATTCAGGTTTTGGATCGCTGTTAATTAAACTTTAGCGCTGTATACTTGTAAATGGTAGTGCAACTGCTTCAAGCAAGACCCGTCTGACATTAAAAACTGGACAATATAAAATGATGCACCCCTCAGTCTAACGACGGCGATGGTTGAGCGCGAAACTTTCTCGTGAGGGTTTCATCTGTTGATACGAAAGCCTAAAGCAGGCTTCACCTGTGAAAGAGTATATTTGAGGCAGAGTACGCTTTACAGGCGGTAGTTGGGTATCACAGAGGAAGTTATAACTTCAAGGCTGTCGAGGGGACGAAAAGAAGATTAGAATGCTGGTGGACGAAAAGCAGAGAGGGGAATATTGCCTAGGACAGTTACCACCTGTAACAGGGAAAAAAAAAAATTTGTGCCTAATAAGATTTTGTGCCTGCCCTAAGCAGCGCTAGTATTAAACCAAGAGTGTAAAACATGGTATATTAGTCCTTTTTGGTAAGATGACATGTCATCGCCCTGCTACAAAGGGGAAACCAATAGCAATCATCATCAATCATAATCATCATCATCGTTGGCTTTCCTGCAGTTGGTTTTGCGGTGGACTACAGATGCCATCAGCGAGACATTTAAAGCTTCGCCTCAAATAGGAAGCGTTAACGCCCGCTGGTTCGTTCCTGCAACCCCCACTTACGAACCGACACATCCCTACTTCGTAAAAAAAATCGCCCTTATGTTTTGATGAAACTGGTTTAAAATTGACTGTTGCGATCAATCACATTAAGTGAGAAAGGTGTTCACTACTTGCGGAAGTGTGGCTACTGTATTTTTCATGCTGCTCTATCCGATGCATGCGCAATGCAATTGCAATAAAAATGAAGTCGGACCTTCTTCACCGCCGTTCCTGTATTTCTTCAGGTGCGCACACAAAAGATGTGTTTGCTATTAGGCTTAGCGCATTGCCCATAGGCAAAACAAAGAGCGATGAACAAACGCCAGGACAGGTGACAGACGCTTTTTTTCTCTTTTACATGAGTCATCGGTTTACCACCGACAGAGTGAGCACTGCACATGTTCTTCTCTACTCCAGTTACCTTTCGTTTGCATCGGCACTAAGACCATGCACTATGATCATGCACCCCTCCGTCAAACGACGACGATGGTTGAACGGTAAGCTTTCTCGTGACAGATTCTTTGGTTGCCGTCTAAGTTTCCAAACCGCTTTGACCACGTCGACACGGAGCAATCGTATAGACGCCGGCTTCATAACGCGAGGGTCACAGGTTCGATTCCAGCCACGGGAACCGTTTTAGGGCGCAGCCATTTGGCGCCCGTTCCTGGGCTGAGCGGCGTCGCCGTTGACGTTGTAGCCGAGCGAACAATGGCAAGAGCGAAGAGTGAAAGAAAGCAAAGGAGAAGACTGTCGCCAAATTGTGAGTGGAGGGCGGTTCGCCGTGGCGGCTTTGCGAGACGCTGAGCCCGCACGAGCCACTCGTCTGCGCGACGCTTGGCGAAAACGTTAAGGGGAGCGTGCGCGTGACGATGATGTGCGTTAGTTTCCTAAGACGCAGTACGCGGTCTCTTCCTTTTTTTCTTTGTTACCTGCTTGACGCAGCAACATATAACAAAGAGGCATGCATACAAGTCTCTTCCTTTTTTTCTGTGTTACCTGCTTGATGCAACAAATATAACAAAGAGGCATGCATACAAACACTTCAAGGTAAAAAAAAACACCAACCCATACACTCTGGCCGGTGCGCTTTTGTTAAAAAGCGTCTCATGACAAGGGTGCCTAGTATGGCACCCAGCTGGGATGCTCTTCCCCTAGTTTGAATACATCTCTGACGTAGGCAACACTCTCAGTGAAATAATCCTTAGTAGGCCGTCCATTTTGGATTTGCATATCCCTGACATCCATACGGGTATCCATACTCTGCAGGCTCAGGAACATGAAACATGTCCAAAGGAAACACCCTCGTCGCTGTTGGTAGGCAAGAAAACGTATGTCATATGGTGTGACCGGTAAACTCCTCCTTAATCGCTGGAGTATGTCCCAATGGAACACAGTATCGGAACAATCCAAGAAAATGTGTGGTCGACTGGTTTCCGGCCGGCTTATGACAAAAGGCACAGTTGACGTCCCGGGGCACAAAAATCCCCTTCTCTTGCAGCCATGGTTTCACCGGCAGTGTCCCGGTGTGCAGTTGGAAGAAGAAACTTTTAGCGGATGGCTTAACCGGCGTCTTTTTATCTCGCTGTAGGACATTTCTTGCCGAGCCCGCAATGTCTATAGATCAGTAGACTGGAACCGGCAGAGAAATTTCGATGACGTCGTTATACAATAGTCTACGAGGTACACTGCTGAGGTACTCAAGCGAAAACCGTGCCTTCAGAAAATTGTATGACCACACCACCTCGCGCAAGAACCCGCGTAATTAAACAACGCCTTCGTACACCACTTGAAGAAACAATGAAATCCGGCAACGTGTCCTGCATTCTTACTTGAATAATTGTTCGTATAAAATCATCTGTCTGGTCTCGCAGGAAACAGGAACCGTGAAACGACTTGTTTCAGAAATAAATGCACTAAGTCCAGTCCACTAGACTTCACGGAAAGAAACAAATTGGAGCGACTCATGAGCTCCCATGTGGAGCCACACACAAAAACAAATTCTTTGTCCAGCCTTTCAATGTTGGCACGTGTAATGCACAGAACCTGTAGCATATACCATACCTTGTCAGCCAAGAACACAGTGCACACAGTAGCTCGGGTGAGCATGGACAACTCGCGTTCACCCCACTTTGTTGTCTTTTTCCGTACGTGTTCGATCATTTCCCCAGCCCAATAACTATTTGTGTCCCGGTATACCACGCCAAGGTATTTGGAAGGCGCGGTGGTCCATTGGACGTTTTCAACCGTTTCTTCCGGGTCCTCACAGTCGCCATGCCAAAATCCAACGCATTTTCCCCAATTTATTAGGCTACCTGTATGCTTGCCGAACATTTCAGACGTTTGCACCTTCGCGCGGATGCTTTGCCTGTCTTCACAGATAACCGCCACATCGTCGGCATACGCCAGGATTTTCACCTCACTTGAATCCAACTTGTATCCTCGCACGTTGTCACTATTTAGAATGAATTAGACAGAAAGGCTCCAAGTATATAGCAAAAAGCAGATGTTCCAGGGGGCAATCCTTCCCTGATCGAAGGTCGGACCGCAATCCTTTCACTGAGTATTTTGTCGACGATAATACTTGTGGTGCTCTGAGAGAAGCTCATTTTAACCCCCTCCAGTACGACTGTTTCCAATGTACATTCGAGGATTTCAAACAGAATATCGTGCGAGACGCAATCAAAAGCTTTTTCCAAGTCTAACTGCAGTATAGCCACTCTTCCTCCAAAGGCATTCTAGAATGCTTCTAACAACGTGTATATTGCTCATTATTGATCGCCCCCATTATTCCACATGTTTGGTGGGGCCCCACGATAGTTGTTATTATGCCCCGTACTCTTCTCGCCAGTACTTTCATGTATATATACCTTATCCACGTTTGTCAAACTAATAGGCCGGTTCCCCTTTGCCGATAAAAGTTTGACTTGACGGTGTCATCGGACCTTGGAATTATTACCACGTGTGATTTACAAAAGGATGTGGGCAATCAGTGGCAATCGTTTCATTTCGTATCCTTGCGCAATAACTCGGCGAAGTACAATCGCCAGGGCTGTCTTAAAGGTCTTTTAGAGGCAGGACTCCAGTGCCTTCTGGACCAGGCGTCTTTCCAGGCTTAATTCATCGATGACATTTTCTATTTCTGTTCTTCAAGTCCAGTTCTTATTTCGGAATCTAGCTTTGGCATCAGCTGTAAAAAGTGGCGGCGAAAATTGTCTTCGAAATCACGCTTCCGCCCTAACAAATCGCGATGATTATATTAATACTCGTGAAAAGGCGCGCTGGATGGCTGCGCGATCACTCATAACGCCACCATCACACTCAACCGCTTTAGTCTCATTTTAAGACTCACTCACTCACTCACTCACTCACTCACTCACTCACTCACTCACTCAACTCACTCACTCACTCACTCATCACTCATCACTCACTCACTCACTCACTCACTCACTCACTCACTCCCTCACTCACTCACTCACTCACTCACTCACTCACACGCACGCACGCACGCACGCACGCACGCACGCGTGCACACAGGCACATGCGCACACACCCACACACACAGACACCCGCACTACCACTGTCTACTACTACTACTACTACTACTACTACTACTATGCATGTTTTATTGGCGCAAGGGCGTCTGCGGCCAAAGAGCGCCGAGACAATGTTTGTTTTGTCACATTTGCTGTTAAAATGCCACGGCGATGATTGTGATGTACTTGATAAAAATAGGTTATATATGGTGTAAAGGGCCCTTACTCTAAAAAGCGAAGATGAATAAGATGAGAGGTAACATGACGATGTTAAGGTGCGTGCTTGGGGCGTCATAAAACGAGGATGGCAGTGACGTCCCTGGCACGTTATGAAAACGCTCAGAACCACCCTCACTACTTGCATCAGGTGGCCCTGATGTCACACATGGTATGAGATGAGTGCTAAAAATTCAATGTCAGCGAGGTAGGCTAAAAGGCATTCACTTCTGATGAGGGGTTGATAAAAACAATGATGGTGTAAAGGTATCGTGTAGGTGTATAGTTCGGGGAAGTGTCGTTTCCTTGCGTCATGGTATGCCAAGCATTCAATCGTACGTGGAGGACTGTAAGTCTTCGTCCGCATTTCTCACAAGCTGGTGGTGGGGTTCCGTTTAAAACGATATGAGTGTGTAGCGTGTGTGTGACCTATTCTTAATCTGCATATTGATATTTCTGTGAACCTGTTCCGTTTCTCTGTGTTGTATTTCCCTATGTGTGGTTTTATAATGTGCAGTTTGTTTGCGATTTTTGTGTCCCACTGTACTTGCCAGCGCCTCCGAAGCATACTCCGAACTAGTGGCTTCGTGTCTAGGTAGGGAACATGTGGGATATCTACAACACTTCGGAGAGCCGCCACAGCGGCATTTTGGTCAGCAATTTCATTTCCCGAAATTCCGCTGTGCCCATGTACTCAGCACACTACTACAGTCAATTTTAGAGCATAGGCAGACATTATGGATTTGATATGACGGTTAAAAAAAGTTTCTCGTTGGTTTTCCTGAATGAAGAGCTAGTACTACACTCAGGGAGTCTCTAAAAATAATGGAACTGTGCACTATGTACTCCGGTTTCTGTAATGTGTTCCACAGTGGTTAAAATGCCGTGTGCCTCAGCTGTAAAAATACTGGTATTTTTGTTCATTCTCTTCGTGATAGCAAAGTTTGGGCCATGTGCAGCGCATGACACAGAATGGGCGGACTTGGAGGCATCTGTGTAAAACGTTGTGTAAGGATATTTGTGTCGTAGGTGTAGGAAGTGCTTCAATATGGTGCAGTGCTTTTGTTAATGGCTCTAAAGATAAATCACAAGAAACTGGGGACATTTCCCAAAAATCAACAAGGTCTGTGGTAGAAGTTTTGTAGGTCTCGCTAAAAGAAATCCCAAGCTCCTCAGCTTGCACTTTCACTCTCAACGGAAAGGCATAGATATTGTAGGGATTGTCTCCTCTCAGCCGGCGCGTCGCTGCATTCGAATTACCGCGCGCCACCTCTCCTGCCATCTGTGAACGCACTGCGGAAAGACGGTGCGATGGAGGGGGGCGTGGCACGTTATGTGCACGCTAGATAAGCGCAGCGGTGCTGGTTAGCAGGGAGAGTCGCCAGCGGTTGTTGTTGTTTCACGTCTTTATTTCACTTAAATTGCCCCTGGGGGGCTGCTGTGAAATGGAAAAAAAGAAAAGAAAAACCCTTAAGGGGATCAAAAATGAAGAAGCGAGGTCCTGGGCAGTTGCGGATCGGGGGCCCACGGCGCCATTGTCCATTGCGGAGGTCTTCCGGTGTGCCCCTCAGGCGGTATGCCCGAGGGCGAGGAGCCTGGCGCCAGTGGGCGGAGCAGCTGGATCCAGAAGAAACTCGTCCAATGCCCGCCTCGAGCTCGACTGGCGGTCGCAATTGGGGTAGATGAGTCCGGGCAGGCCCAAGCTCGCAGGGAGGTCGGGCGTACCTCGGGCCGCAGAGTGGCCAGGGCTCGAGTCCGGGGCAGCGAGTAGAGCGGACAGGCCCAAAGCAGATGCTCCAGGTCCGCTCGAACTAGGCACGTATCACACGAGCCCAAGCTGTGACGGGATGAACCAGCGTTTTGGGGTCTACGGAAACGCTGCAGTAGGAATGGGGTTAAGAGAGTGCCAGACTGGACTTGGCGAATAGTGACTGCTGCCGACGACTGAAGGCATGGCCAGGAAGAGGAGGGATGCCCAAAGGGTTGTGGGCGCTCGTTAGGTATTCCCGGCGATACTTCTTAGCTTGAACGATGGCTTCTCTTGGGGGAGTCGCCGGCCGGGAGTGCCGCCAGCCGGAAGAGACAAGCCACCGCCGCCAGCCACCTTCAAGGAGCCCGCACGGCAGCAAGCGGCCAGCCGTCCGTCCCGTCGTGCCGTAAGCCTCCAGACATTGAAGTGCTTTGGTATGTGCGTTGTTGATTGTATCTTCTGTGCCATTTATATTTCGTTTCCACTGCTGCAGTAAAGCCCCTTGTTCCTTTCGCAATGTTCTGTGCTGTAATGTTTTGACGAGGCTGTTGCCTGAACCCCCCCCCCCCCCTCGGTAGGCAGAAATACCTACAATATAGAGGGCCGATTGAGAAACGAGTGCATGGCAGAGGTGTCGTTGACAATAAACGAAGAAGGGTGATTTTTTACGGATGTTGTCTTCACAGCATACAATAGGTCTGTGTATAAGCGCTGTTCTTCGAGGCACCACTGGTCACATTCCACAAATAGGCTTTGTGCAGGTGTCGTTGGGAACGCTCCTGACGAAAGGCAAAGCCCCAGGTGCAAAACAGGGTCAAGCATTTTTAGAGAGGTTTTCGAAGCTGACCCGTATACTGCACTGCCATAGTCGAACCGCGACTTCACTAAGCTGTTTGTAGAGACGCAGCAGGCACATCTTATCTGCGCCGCAGGAGTGGTGGGATAGGACTTTTAGGATATTCCATTGCCTTTATACATTTTATTTTAGTATATATATATATATATATATATATATATATATATAATATATATAGCTTTATATGTGGAATAAATGACAGCTTTTCATCTAGCATAATGCCTAAAAACCTGTGTTCCTTTCTTTACAGGCACAGCTACTCCATTGAGCTGGACAGTGGGCTTAGGGTGGATACCATGCCTCCTAGAAAATAAGACACTGTGCTCTTTTGAGATTTAGCTTAAAGCTATTTTCTTCTGTCCGTTTTACAAGCCTGTTAGTGGCAAGTTGTGCCTGCCGCTCACAAATAGATAGGTTACACGACCGGAAACTGATATCAACATCATCCACATAAATGGAGTAAAAAATGGTACGGGGCAGAGCTTTTCCAAGTGTGTTCATCTTAGCTATAAAAAGTGTGCAACTAAGTACTCTACCCCGAGGAACACCGTTTTCTTGCATATACAGTGCGGATACTGCAGCCCCGACCCTCACTCTGAATGTTCGTTCAAACAGATAGCTTTCAAGGGTGTTAAGCATATTCCCACAAATACCAAAAGATTTTAGGTCCCGCAGGATGCCGTAGCGCCAGGCAGTGTCATATGCTTTTTCTAGATAAAAAATAGGGACATACAAAACTGCTGTTTAACAAAGGAATTTTTCACATAGGATTCAAAGTCGACAAGATGGTCTTTGTGATCTGCCCGACCGAAACCTGCCTGGCAGCTGTCAAGAATACCGTTGTATTCCAGGAAGTATAGTAATCTCTGTTGATCATTTTTTCGAACAGTTTGCACAAGCAGCTGGTCAAGGCATTGGACGATAACTTGAAACACAGGAGGCATCCTTTCCCTGTTTCAGGAGTGGCACAACGATAGCTTGTTTCCATGCCTTTGGAAAGGGCCCAGCACACCACATTCTGTTACATAAAACATGAAGAGTATTGATTGTGTCTGTGTGAAGGTGCTTTGATCATGCTGTACGTTATGTGATCTGCACCTGGCGCCGAAGCTTACAACCAGCCAACGCAGTCATGAGCTCGTGAAGGGAGAATGGAGAGTTATCGGAGCCATTTGATTGATTGTGGCCACGTATGGACTTCGCTTCAGCTGACTTTTTGTAGTGTATAAATGTGCTTGTGTACTGTGAAGAGCTTGAGACGTGTTCCAAAGTGTTGTGCCAACGCGTTTGCCTGGTCCTCTAGGGTGCCACCAGTGGTGTTTACAAGGGGTAAGCCATGTGTGCTTTGTCCATTAAGTTTTCTTATCCTGTTCCAAACCTTTCGACGGTGAAAGAATTTATTGAAGTTAAGAAGGACCTCCAGCTATTGTTTTTGCCCTGACGGCGAATGCGCCTTCCCATGGCTTTGGTGCGCTTGAACGCTACAATGTTGTCTGCAGTTGGTTACTTGCAAAGAATGCCCCACGCCTTGTCCTGTGCCTGGCGTGCTTGTGGACACTCTTCATTCCACCAGGGCCGCCTTAGGTTACTTATGTTACCAGAAGTCTGAGGAATGAAGTTTTCTGCAGCGTCAAGGATATGTGCCGTGATAAAGCTACAAGCTTCATCAATAGCCCAGTGTTCTATGGAAGTGTGTGCGAGTTGAGATTTCTGCTTAAATTTCTTCCAGTCTACAGCCGTTTCTTTAAACCTTTTAGTTGAGATGGGAGTGTAGGGATCTCTGTGTAGGCATCTCAGGAATACTGGGAAATGGTCACTTCCAAGCGGGTTTTTCTCCACCTGCCACACAACGAGTGGAAAAAGAACAGCAGAACTGATTGCCAAGTCTATGTGTGAGTACGTGTTGTGTGTGATGTTATATGTAGGCAGTTTTTTGTTAAAGATACACGCACCAGAGGATACTAGGAAATGTTCAATCAAGCGGCTACGAGCGTCCCAGAACCCCAGAGTTTGTTGTGTGCATTTAGATCTCCAACTAAGATAAATGGTTCCGGAAGCTCATCCACCAAGAACTCAATTCTGAAGTAGACAACTGACGATCCGGGGCAACGTATGGGGAACATACCGTAATCAGCCGACCAAAAATGATCTGCCTCAAGACTGGGGAGTAGTCTAATGTACTGGGATGGAATGGATTTTCGCGTCACAATGGCAACCCCGCCAGATGAATGAGGAAAGGCATCTCTATCTTTCCTGAAGACAGTGTATTGTTTCTGAAAGTTACTTTGCTTGGGATTCAGGTGTAGTCTCTTGGAGGCAAACCATGCTGGATTATGTTTATAAAGGAGTTTATATACATCATCTAAGTTTTTTATGAGACCCCTACAGTTCCATTGAACTATGTTTCAACAGCAATTACGGATTAAAGAATATAAAAATGTAGTTGTGAAATTGCGTATTTGGTTCATGTGAATTAGTCTTGTTTAGGGCCTGTGATACGAGGAGGTGGGTTTTTTCCCACGGCCAAAAGTGCTGCGGCGCTCATTTTGCGCCTGCTGGGCAGGTTGAGATGCCGAAGTGTCCTTGTCCTCGTCTGACAATTCAGGCGGCACCGAAAGAGTGTCCTTCCGACATCCACCTCATGGATTGGTTCCCGAGGTCGCCACAGGATTCTTGGTTGGAACCTGCAGTGCGGGAAAGGAAGGAGTATGTGTAGGGCCCCCTGTGTTCATGCTCCCAAAGCCCTCGGGTTTCGGTGCGGCCAATGGAACTGGACTGGAAGAGGCCGGACCAGTCCCAACAGCGCCCGTCACCACGTCCTCCACGGGCTCCGCAGAAGTTGCAGTGAGGTGCTCGGCTGTGTATGGAGCCCAGCAAGAGGAGGAACCACAGGGCCTCTGCTGCAGAGGCAGGGGCTGGTGGCTGCTCGGAGGGGGTTAATGACAGCGACACATCAGCTACGCTGCATTGTGTCGCAGTACTGACAAAACGTCGCCCCAACCCCCGGCGGGCGGCGTCTGCATAGGATGCAGCCGAAAACATCTTGTGCTTTTGGCGTGCTTCAGGGAAACTTATATTTTCGGTTACTTTGATCTGAAGATCTCTTTTTCTTTCTTGAAAGATGGACAAGATCATGAGTATGCAGCGTGTGAGCCACTGCAGTTCGGAGATTTCATGATTGTGTTTTCGCAGTCATCAGAAGAGTGATCATTTTCGACACATTTCGCGCAGGTGAGCTTGCCACGGCAAGCTAGAGTTCCATGACCGTAGTGTTGACATTTAAAGCATCGCCTCGGGGTTTGGAATGTAGGCGCGTACATGACAGCTAATAAAAGCTGCCTTCACTGTCTCGGGCATGCAGGGTAGAGCTAGCAAATGTTCACAACCTCAGGAGGAAAGCCTTGGTGAAATTCCAACTGCATATTTGTACCCATTTCAAAATATTGTGCCACAAAACAGATATGCGTAGTTTGTAGAACAGGGTTTTTTATTTATAAATACCCACACAACACAGTTTTTTCAAAATCTCTTCACGACCTCTTGAAGTTTTAAAATCGAAGCTGAAGTTGAAAGGCCATAAATTCAAAGTTTCAGTTTGTGAGTTGTTCTTTTTTTCCCTGCCAAAGGAACTCGGGGAATCTACAATTTAAGTTCTTTTTTTCAAGCAGTTGTTAACAATGCAAGAGTAAATAGCTCCATTATTCTGTGAAAACAATTGGTCAGTGGTTCAAATTTTTGTATATGGCTTATGAGTGCATTCTTCTCAGTATTTTTCAGGCACTATGCAGAGGCCCGAGGATCAGACGAGGAGGAGATCAAGAAGGCGACAAAAAATATTAGAATGTGGCTGTCTCACAAGACATCAGAGTTGCGGCGCAGGAGGCCACAGCAGCAAGACCAAGAAGAAGCACCAACCAAGAAGAACACCGACCAAGAAGAAGAGGCAGTGGACGAAGCCCAGGAGGCAACAAAGAAATAAAAAGTAGGCGTAACTTGAAGCTGCAGTTTTGAATGAAGGTATACATACATATTTCTTCAAACTTTTGGTGTTTAATGGTTTCAAGCTACACCTGGGCTATAAATTATAACGAGCTGTGGTGGAGGGCTCCTCAATTATTTTGCCCACCTGAGGACCTTAACGTGCACCAAGTATCGACAGGTGTTTTCGCTTTTCATATCTCCATCTGAAAAGCAGTCACCGCGACCAATATCGAACCCTTACCCTTAAGCTCATCAGAACGACACCATGGCAGGTTTCTCGAAGTTTCAGTGCCAATATTAACGTAACCATTTTCTTTTGCAGGGAAGCAGTGTCAAAAACTTGCTGATGCAGTGCCCATTGTTGCCCAATGACTGACAAAGTGCTCTTCAAGCCGGTAGCGTTCCACATGACTCTGAAGTGCAAGTTGCAGGGGTCTAAAGTTGTTATGCGGCATGCTGTACGTCTGGGAAGTTTGCAGAATGGGTACAAATATGCAGTTTGAATTTCACCGAGGCTTTCCTCCTGAGGTTGTGAAGTGACGTCATGTTAAGAAGGTGGCCTTGTACACGTCAGATCTGAGCTCATACTTGGGCATGTCAGACCCGGACGTCAGACCCGGACATTTTAGACCCGGACACATCAGAACCCGACACACCAGACCCGGACACGCCAGACCCGGACACGCCAGACCCGGACCAGACACACCAGACCCGGACACACCAGACCCGGGTCTGAATTTCCGCTCTGATGTTACCGTTTCAAACACATCAGACCCGGTCTGGTGTATTTTTCGATAGGGTCGGGTCGTGATCTCTGCTCCATCTCTTCTCATAATAATTCTACGGACGCCAACAACACCTTGGTCATGCAGTCCCTCAAGGAGATCATCATCTGTCTCATGGAGGAGTTCTTTGTCAGAGATAACACCTTGGACAGTGTTTAGCGTGCGGTGTGGCGTAACGGTGACGGTCAAGTTGGCAATTTTTTTTGCTTCAGGAGGTCGCTTGGTTTTATCGCA